>JARCZZ010029724.1:0-29614 GCA_030323915.1 Brotogeris chrysoptera
CAGAGGAGGGCCACGAGGATGATCAGGGGGCTGGAGCACCTCCTGTATGAAGATAGGATGAGAAAGTTGGGGCTGTTGAGCCTGGAGAAGAGAAGGCTGCGTGGAGATCTCATAGCAGCCTTCCAATATCTGAAGGGGGCCTATAGTGATGCTGGGGATGGACTTATTGTTATCATTAGGGACTGTAGTGATAGGACAAAAGGTAACGGGTTCAAACTTAAACAGGGGAGGTTTAGATTGGATATGAGGAAGAAATTCTTTACTGTGAGGTGGTGAGGCACTGGAATGGATTGCTCAGGGAAGTTGTGAATGCTCCATCCCTGGTGGTGTTCAAGGCCAGGTTGGACAGAGCCTTGTGTGGCATGGTTTAGTGTGAGGTGTCCCCCCCCATGGCAGGGGGGTTGGAACTAGGTGATCTTCAGGTCCTTTCCAACCCTAACTATTCTATGACTGTATGATAAGAACAGAAAAGGGCTTACCAGCAGGCTTGGCTTTCTCATGGAAAGAGGATGAGAGGAGTATTATTGTTGCAATAGTAATAGCATGCCATATGCACCAGGTTGATTTTTACTTGTAGGTAGTAGGCAAATGTGACAGTATTGTTGCCTTTTAAGTCCTTTTTATAGCTAACAAAATCTTTGTTATAATATGGCTGTGTGGCATGACTCAAGGTTCCCTGTACTTCTCTGTTTGGGAAGGGAGTAATTATTATGACTTGAAACAGCACAGAGAACATCTGTTTCTCACCAAAACATACTAGGTTCACGTTAGCACTGGATGGACCAAAAGCATGGGAAAAAAAATAATTAATGCCATAATTGGTAACAGTTTCATATTTCCTGCAAAAATTGCATTGTCTTTCCTCCCCCCATCTCTTTTACCTTGTTTTAGTATTTTTTCAAGTACAAAGAAATACTAGGTCTTGTTGTAGATCCCTAGATTGACTTTCTAATTATTACAGCATTTTCTTCTAGTTACAGATTAGCAAGTATTTGATCACTCTTTTAAGCCATATCCAAAATTAAAGCTGATCCCTGAGAAGCTGTGGGACTATGGAGTATGTGTGTCAAGTAAGTGTGACTGATGAAGCAAAGAGGAAGAAGCTATAGTGTTTAGGACTGTATCCTGTGAGTACATCTACTGTATGTGGAAAAGGGAGGATTATATTTGCTCTGATGTTTGTGTTTTGAGGTGATATTCTTTAGGCAAACTATGACAAAGAATTTTGTTGCCTTTTGCAGAAGGGGAGGTGGAAGAAGGAAGAGAGCAAAGCCAAGTACATCCTTTGATGTACAATATAAGTGGTCAAACCCAAAAATTTTAGGGAAGACTTTGAAAGAAACCAGAATATTTTCTAGCCCTCAAAGCATGCTTTTGAGCAGGTACAGGGACAATTACACCTCTTGTAAACTTGTGTTAGCCCAGCAGCACTGTATGCCTCCATTTTACTCTATATTTTTTTAAAGGACCAGTGTTTAATCTCCTTACCTGAAACTGAAATATTATCCTTGTAGTTTTGTAGATAGTCCTGTACTAAATCTCCAATTCTGATCAAGAAGAAGAAAGAGGTGAACTTTTATCTTCAATTTTCATTGCAGCAAGTAGGAGTTACATTTTTTTGTTATTTTATCCATGATGAGTTCCTGTCCCTTGTATTTAAGTTCTGGAATTGCAGCCTATTGGTGTTAATTTATGTGTCTTCTAAGTAGTTGTGGTATTCTTCAAGTATGATTAAATGAGGAGAGTTATCAAGTTTCGTTTCAATTGAATAATTTAAATATTACCAAAATTTAGGGGTCATGAAAAGTGCTGCAGGAATATCACAGACTTTGTGGAAGATCTGCATGCTCAAGGCTTCTGGTGCATGAGGCATTCAAAACCCCACTCAAACAATAGATGCCTCTGTCCATTGTGTATAGGCTTATAACAGAGGGAACATTGCTCCTAAAGTTTTCGATTTTCTTTGTCAGTACTGCTTTCAAATCTTGACTCAACTAGACCCTTACTTAACACTGAAAAGGTATGGATTTCAATCTGGCCTATTGTAGCTACACATGTCATGAGTTACACAGTCATGCTGCTCTATATTGCGGCAATAGGCTATAGAGTCCTATAAAATAAACTGATGTTAGTAATGCTGTAGAGCTTGAACTTATATAAAGCATGATTCACTTAAAAGAAGAAGTATCTCAAGTTGAGGATCTGTTTTATGTACCAGGGCTCTTGAGTGGAAATTGTCTTTTCTGACTTTGAGGGGGAACGGAAATTGTAGCTTGACTGTAGGTTGTAAAGCTGTTACAAGTAAAATTCTTTTATAACTGTATAATTTAAAATGTTTCTTGGACACACCCAGTGCCATATGAAGTTGTTTGGAGCACCAGCTTGCTTTATTTCTATTAGTGCTGGCAAATTGGGATGCTGGTAGAAGCAAGGAATTTGTATTTCTTACTTGTGTGGGATGTTTTAGCTCACCAGAAAAGACCAAGTTGTGAGAGCACTGTTTAACCCAAGTGATAATTTCCTTCTCGACTACACTTTAGCAGAAAGCATGAGAATTCCAGAGGTTTCATCAGTTGCTTTTCCTGGCCCATTGTTTTGATGGCAGTGTAGTCAAATAAAATAGAAAATAGCTCTTCCTGAAGATATTTCAAACTGGTGAGGTTTTAATACTTAGTTAATGAACACTTGTATGAACTCCTGTCATCTGCCTGTTGTAGCTACAAATAGCTCATGGACTCAAGGAACTCAGCCTGCAGCTGTTGTGCTTGAGCACACCTAGCACAGAGCTTGCAAACATTGTCACTATTTAGCAGTGATTTTTCAAATTCAATTTAAAGCTGGAGACCTGTCTCAGCATCTTTACTAGCTCATTAGTTTCATGTGGGTTAGCAAGGAAGAGGGCTGTCTTCACCAGCTCTGCTGCTATGGCCCTTCCTCCTTTGGGGGCTACACAAAGGAGCTGACTGTTCGTGATGGTGGTCAGGGGGTGAAGATGAAGAAGGAAGAATGAGGAAATGAAAGGTTTGCCTTGAGGCTGAGAGAGATGAAGGGGCTGTTCTGAAAGTCATTATCTTGCATTTATAATTACCAGATGGGAGGGTGCTTTAATTAAGAGATTTTTCAATTGAAGACCCCCTTCATAAAAGGCATTCAACTTTTTGAGTGGGTAGGCTGTTGCAGAGGAAAAGCAAAACAAAAGTGGTTTAGAAAAAGACATTATTTTTTTTCAATTTAAGGTATGAATTTCATAGAGAAGCCATAGATACGTTTTCAGGAAAATCTTGATGACTTGGCTAGAAAGAGGAAAAATTATTTGTAGTTTGCTTTATGGTGGGCTCTTGGGATCTATGCTGAAAGGCGTAATTGTGTCCTTATGTGTACAAACAGGATGGCTTTCAAGTTGGTATAGAGTAACGGCCATAGAATTTCAGGCAGAACTAATGAAAGGTTGGTGTAATTCTAGCTGGCTCAGTGGGAATTTGATTAAACCCATCATGAGAGTGTGACGAGTTGTGTCCGGAGACTTTCTTCCATGCAATGTAGATGCAGTCTGTTCAGATTCCCCTTCTCCATGTAACGTAGATGCAGTCTGTTCAGATTCCCCTTCAGTGTTGTGTTATGTGAAGATGATTTTGCGTACACGTATCAAGCAAACTCTGAATGATGATGAGTTTCAGTTTGATCAGAAAAGAAAGGGGAACCTTTTACCAATAAGCGAAACAGTGAAACTCTTGACTTGAGTGACATTGATTGTTTCCTCAGATCCAGGTTTCTTCAGGGCTTACTGGCACCAGGTAATTCAAGCACAAGTTATCTCTGTGTCCTTATGCTTAAATCTGTCATCCTGCTTCATTTGAAATGCAGTCAGGTGTGTTTGATGGGATGGGGTCAGGCCCCTCTAAGCCATCTTTCTCCATCATAGAGACAGGACTATCAAAGCAAGATTTAAAACTGAATTAGAAGATGATATATATATAAGACTGTCATTCACATTTTTAGAGAGAAATGCTGTTTTTCTAAGAACCAAGTATTTAACTGACTCCTTCATGTTAGTAAGATGACACTTTTTTCCTCTCATAATTTAAATGCTAAATAATGTGGGGTTTTTCTAAAGAGCCTCCAGTTGTTGGCTTAGAAAAAAAAATGTGCATTCCCAGCTATTGTGTGTTCAGTTTTAAATAATAATGATGATGATAAAAAGAGGTAAAAATTTTACAGAACATTATTTTACTGTTTATTAGCACCTACAATACCAGGTGTGCTATAAATCCCAGGGGCTTTCTTTTAAGCAAGCTACTCTCGAAAACTCTTTAAATGAGCTCTTCAGGAAAGTCTTGGGTATTCTAGCACATTTTGATATAAGCATCTTTTTTTTTTTTTTAGCTATGGATTTTGGATACTGTAAAACAGATTAACTCTTAGTTCTCTGTTTTGAAAATACTGCATAAAGCAGTCCATGTAGAAAGGGGGAAATCATGGCTGTGTAAATCTTAATCCATGTAAGTGAAAGTAGAGTTCAAGACTATAAAAATACCTTCTAAAACAGTGAAAGATTTTCAGTAATTCTGTATTTTAGTGTGCACTTAATTAGCTTTACTAAAATGGAAGTTGTCCCTAAGGAATTTAGCAGGTGGCAGATTCTCTATTTAAAGAATGTTTCCAAGAAATTATTTTCCCTGAAGTCCATGAGTGCACGGAGTTTGTGCCCTTACAGACTGCTTAGCGTGCCTGGCTTTTGTTACTATATCCTGTTAAAGAAATGGTGTACTCAATTAATGATGGACGAAATTGAAGTGAAATCACATTAAATCCCAAACTGTGATGAAATTGCTTTTATAGAGGGATGTTAAATATGAAGGAAATAATGCAGAATGATGGGGTTTTACAATTGGGTCTCCTCTGAAAGGAAGCAGAGGGTATTGGAGAGGGATTTCTGGTTAAATCTCTGAGCAGTGACATGGGGTTCAAGCATATCCAGTCAAGCTGCTGGATGGGAAATGTTCAGCAGTTCCAAGAGTTGCATTTCCTCCTTTGTTTTGAACTGCTATTGGTTACCTTGACTGTTTCAAATTATTAAAAATGAACTCTGATGTTAATGTGTATTCTGCTTCCAGAAGTGTGTCATGAAACCAATCAGCAAGAGCAATTTGGATTGTGCTTTGGTAGAGAGCGCAGCAGGAAGGGCTCCTGGAGGTTTTCTGTCTGTAAAGGGGCACGGTGTCCTGCTCCTCCAGTTGCAAACAGACTGGCTCTTAAATTTATGTTTAAACTAAGTTTAAAACCAGGGGTGGGAAAATACTGTCTTTTCAGTGAAGCAGCATTTGACCACAAGGTTGTGGGGCTGCCCTGTGCTGCTTGCGAAAGCTGTTGTTTCTATCAGACGAAATGCTGGGGCAATCAAATCTATAATCTAGAATTGGACCTTCATACAGCACAAGTCAGGACTACAGTGGGACTGATATCATGGATACATGAGGAAAGGGCAATCATTATATATCTGGGAAACACAAAAGGATTTTTTCCTTCCTTATGAATATCTTGCCTGCTTGAATGTTGTGTGTCATGTGTTTACTTACATATATAAAACACACCTACTTTATTACATGCTTAGGTTACAGTAATGAAAATTATTTCTGCCTGTGACTGTAGGCAGGATGGCATATTACAAATGGATTACATTCTTTTCCCGTTTCCCATCAAAAAATGAGGCACTGATCAGATAATAGTTTATATTCAGGTAAATGGGTCCACCTGCAGGCATAAATTTGGAGAATCAGGGGTGTTTAGTTTCTTAAACATTGCTGCTGGAGGGCTTCTTATATTAAAAGGCACTGACAATAAATATGAAGTCTAAAATCCTTTTGTCCTTGGAGGGCAGGGTCCCCTCTTCTGGTAATGACTTGGCCATCTGCAGTTGGACTTTAGAAAGATCTGTGTTCAGTTTTCTCTTAAGAACATTAAGATGATGACATAACTGAGGGTCTGGGTGAAATATGACTTAAAAGTCACTTATGGATTTGGCAGTATGGTATGCAGAGGTCTTCTGATCAAGCAACAGTTCACCGGATGGTGAAAAATAGCCCTGGTCAGTGTGTGACCTTGAAAATGCTCATGGGTTTTCCTCTGCCTGACTGACTGAAAGAGAACAGAGAAGTTCTGTTTCCTGGTATTAGTTGTTGCTTATCTGGAACAAGTAACTGAAAATGGGGGTTTTGCTGTTCTTAAATAGCTGCAGTTCTCATAATTTTATATATACGAGAATCGCTTATAAGAAGTGAGTGGTGCTCTGCTCAAGATCTAGCATTTGAAAGAAATTAGTAATACCAAGTCCCATCCTTGAAGGCCAGAGCTCTACTCCTATTTGACAGCTTGTACTTCAAGGCAGATGACCCTTATCCTTACATCACTTCTAGGTTTTTATTTAGTTTTTTCTGTGCATATTCCCAGTTCTGAGTATCAGAGTCTATCTTAATGGCATCTCATTGTATACATTAAAAAAAAACAAACTTCTTTATACAGTGTCGGATGAAAAGAAATGTTCAGAACTGAATAATGAAAATTACAGGTTATCTCTTCACTACTTTTCAGTCAGGCTAAAAATGTAGAATAATTATTTTTTAGGAATTCCAAAGGAGTAAATTTTTTTCTTTCCTTGTACAGCAATGAGATCATAGTTTAATGAATGGGGCAACTCTGTGTCATACAGTCTGTGTCATGCTCAGCGAAACTTAGGTTTCTGCTTGACCTCTGGAAATACACTGTGGGAAACACTTCTGCTCAAACACTGTGGCAGAAAATGAAAACTCAGGAAAGCAGTATGTTTGTCATTAGGCTAAAGTGGAAGGGCTGAGATAAAAGATTAAGCAGTACTTTTCACTGTTTAAGTATGAATGTGTGTGTTCAATGTGAAGATATACTTTCAAGCCTGTTCTGCCTTCTTGAATGTTATTGCTTTGGGGTGTTTGAACATTAGACAACAGGCTAGAGGGATCGTAAGTTTCTCTTTATATATGAGTTGAGAAGATTATAATAAAAATTGAATTTGATGTGTAAAAATCCCCACTGTTTGATATCATTCCTGGGGAATATTATCTCTGCAGTGGTTCAATGACATCCCTCACTGCTTCCAAGTGTCAGCAAATCCACAGTACTTCACTGTTTTATCAGTATGCTGCTCAAAGAAAAGCTTGCCCTTGGCAAACACTTGAAAGACTCAAATTTCCACATTTTTTGAAACTTGGACAGTTTTCTGGGTGATTGTGGTTTGGGTTTTTTTTGGTTTTTTTTTTTATGTCTGCTGTGAAATTTTACACAAAATGAGTTTTGCAATGCAAATTTTTTTCTTTTTTTTTTTTTTCCCTCCACAGATGAAATCATGCCTCAGGATATCATTCCCCTCTATGCTGCAGATATTCAGGACCAGCTAAAGAAACAATTTGCTTACCTGTCAGGTAAGACTATGGTGTTCCCTCCTATACGTGTTTCTTAGATGAGTGCTTCGGACTGTTGTGCTTTCACAGTTTCTGATGTGCGATACAGGAGAAATTCATATTTATGATCAACTCAAAATACAGCCTATCAAAACTTGATATGTAATGATTTACAAGATATATTCATTTCTTTTGTTAAAGAAAAAGTCTAATAGATATTTTAGATTAGAATTGATTTTCCAATTAACTGGAGAGTGCAGCATGGATGTGTTGGTGGTTGCTATGGTCTCGCAGTCCTTGGCCCACAGCCTCAGCTGCCACTGTCTCTACTGTCAGGTTTGATACTGAAGCCCAACCTGACACCTTGGTCTCGACCTAAGTGCTGAAGTGGGCAGCACAGTACCATGCTCCCCTGAAGCCTCAGTGCTGGGGTCAGGCACATGTAGCATCAAGCTCTGGGACAGGCTTTTTGGCATGGTATTACTCTCTGCCATCTACAAAGGAACCTGCTTTTAGGTATAAAACCATCTCTAAAGGCAGCACAGCCATATTTACCCAGCACAGAGCGTCTTTGCCCTGGGATAACCTGTGCCAGGTAGGTGATGAGGACCTGTGTTTGTGCCATGCAAATGTTGGTTGCAGAGCTTGGTCCATCTTGATGCAGGGACCATCACTGGCTCATAATGGGTAAAAGGAGATATTGTGAGTTTGCTCAATGATCAGGCTGTGGCAGGTGTCTGATAAGCTTCTGAGTTTGTTTTCACACTTCCTGCCTGTAAAGCTCTTGTAAGTGTGCAGCAGTGAACTTGCTGGAGTTATTGCTCTGCCCTTCCTTCCATATACAAGGAGAGCATCAGTGGCTTTGCAGAACTGCCCTGCCTGCCTCCTTCAGCATAAGGGAGATTGACCTCTCTAGGCTGAAGCTGGGCTTTAAAGTTTTTCTTTTGAACCCCTCCATGCATACAATCAAGAGACATGGGAGAACGAAGAAATATATTGCTTTGCTTGGTAATAGCTCATTGAATCCTGTACTTATAATTAACCATTAATTATGATTAACCCCTGCCACACAAGCTAAACTAAGTGTGGGTCTGTGGTAGTGACTGTGCTTTCTAAGGGGAGGTGGTTGCACTTGGAAATAACATCATTTTGTTTATGAAGTTGGCTGTTCATGCTCCATTTGAAATGATGGTACTTAAGCTACGATTATTTTCTGTCAGTTGGCTTTGCAAGCTGTTCCTTCTTATTCAGGGGCAGAAAATAGCTTCATAATAGTGTTATACAAGAATCAGCCTATTTGGGAACCTGTAACTGGGGTTTACACTTTGTCCCTCAAAAGTGAGGGGAGAAACTGGTGAGTGTAGCAGATGAAAAAAATCTAATTGGGTCCAGCTAGAGATTGTTGAGTTCACACAACTACAAGCATCTTCAGCACACCTTGCATGCAGTGTGCAGTGGAGCTTACTAAGAGCAGCCATTCCTCATTCTATTTTCTTCTATTTATTCACTCTGCTATCTACTAGAAGTCTGGGTTTTTTTGCCTGAACTACTAGACCAGCTGCATTATTGTGGACTATAACTATATTCTCTGTTGTATTTTATTATTCTTGGGTAATTTGACTGTTGGGCATTTTCATTTCATTTTGGACTTCAACTCTTTTATGGTAATATTCTCTTGCGGGACGCTAACAGTTAGTTTTCTGTGCTGCACCAAATAGTAGTGTTACCGCTTCTGTGAACAAAGGAACAGAGATAATATTTTGGTACTTGATTTATGCACAATTTGTTCTTGCAGTTGTGCTACCAAGTGGCTTTGCTGTAACGTCAGTTAAGACACTCATAGTTCGTGTGAAGGGGATTTTTTTGCTTATTACTAAGTTGCCTTGGAAATAGAATTTTAGAACCTAGTATAAAAACTATTAAAACGAAAGTCCATAGATTACAAGCACATTTGGTAGATAGCATCTTTGCAGGTATGGTGATTTGAGTAATGTGTTAGATGCATTTCAAGGTTTAGGCTTTGGCTTTGTAATAGGAATGTGACATATACTTAAGAATCACTTTAGTGTCTCTAATAGGATGTATCTAGGTCTTCTGGGACACTTGCTTGAATTGTGAATGAGACCTAGTCTGCTTCTGTGCCTAAAGACTGTAACCCTTCTGGGCTACTTCCTGTGTTTTGGTGTAAATTGGGGTCATTTTTTTTTCCCTTGGTCTCTTTTCCTCAGCAGGTACGAAGTAATTTGTGTCCCTCATTCTGCTACATCATAATGGAAATGCTGCAGAAACATCCAAATTTAGGTTTGGAATGAAAAAAAATTTAAACAAAAACTTGCGTTAATGCTTCAGTTCCTTACAGTCTTTCATTCACATTTTATATTTATTTTTATGGGTATTTTCTGTTTTCTTTCCTTGATTAGAAAGGTATTGTATGGCTTTCATACCCAACTTTGCAACAATCTGCCATTGCTATACTCAGGTATGTTAAAATAAATGTAGATGAAGAAGAGTGTACAGACAGGTGTGTATGTTTATATGCATTTTGAATTGTACAAGTTATGTGATGTGCAAGTGAGATTCTTGGACTCTATAAGTACTGAACCAGTTATTTCAGCTTGTTTTCCTTTGAATGCCTCTTTGCACTGAACAACTTCAAGCAAAACATTTCCATTAAAAGAAATACAAATATGAGTTCATGGTACTTGCATTTTTACCCATCAATTCGTAGTTGTTTTTCCTGCCATTGGAAAAAGTTAACATTGGTACTAGCTTTCCGAATGCTCATATCTCTGGCCTTTTAAATTATCATTCTAAATAATAAGCTTCTCCTTGCTCTTTGTAATTTTATATACTTGGTTCTTGCTCACCTGTGGTGAAATGACCTGAAAATACCTCACTAGCTAAACTGTTCACTTTGAAGCCTCCACAGGTGCCAAGTCTGTCTGTAAAATTGTGTTTGAGAACTTCTGAGTGGGTCCTGTACCACATACATTGCATCAGTTAGTTAAAAATATCAACTATATGCTGCTGATATAACATGATCAATGTCTGTTGCATATTGACAGTGGAAGAGGTATTATGTAGCAGTTTCTGTCTTGCACAGGTATAAACTTAATTGTTGTTTTATATTCACTGTGCTAAACCTACTGTCTGTAGAGATTTAATTTTTTTGAAAGAAAAAAGTAGTAAAAAGAGAGGAAAAAAGCCAACATGAATCCTTGGCTAAGAGATCTTCAGTTCAAATACATTCAGGTACAAATTCAGTTACTTCAGTCTGGTTTCTAAGCCAGTACAGTTGCTGCTTATAAACCTGGGCAAAATGCACCTTTTAAAGGTACACAAGTAAAAATTCTCTCTCATTTCAAGGAAAGCATATTTTAATAAATTTCTCTGATTCTATTTTTATTTGCAAAGGGTATGCAGCACAGCTTTTATCCACTACCTTATTGAAGTGTATACGTAGTTTCAAATACTCCCAGGTACTCAAGTAAAGTGCATTATGCAAGGAGAAAGGAGAAATTCTTTATCAGAAACATAGAGACATACTAGCTGAACCACATAACAGTAAAGCAAAATCTGTAGCAAGTCTTTCTCTCATTCATGCAAGAGCTTTTCTTTTGACATGACTGCAGCCAAGGTTACTTTACTTAAGCTAGGTCATTTGAGCCAAAGCTGTAGATCTGAACTGTTTAATGATGATGCTGCTCCTGGCTCTTGTGTGTGCATATTGATCAACATAGGGATCACTTTTCTATCTTTTTGGTTTAGTAGTCTGAATACTATTTAATTTGCATTTTAGATTCAGGCTTAATGACCTATCTCTTTGCTCCTTCATCATCCAATTACATCCAGCTACTATGCTTCCTTTTTCTATTTTTTAAGAATACCTTTTCATATGTGTGAGGAGGGGAATATTTAGGGAAACATTACAAAACAATCTCCTGCTCTTCTTTCCTGGGAGTCTGACCAATCTCTTTGCCGTTCCTGTATTTTGCTGGCCTTACCAAAAAAAAAAATAAAATAGCATGCCTTTCACAGCATTGTGAGGAATTACCCTTTTCTCTCTCTCTGTGTGCACCCACGCATGTGTAGTTTAGCTGCTGTGCAATTCATAGTTTTTGTAATTTTCCCTGTTAGTGCCATCTTAAGAAATAATTTCATTTCCATTTATTTGAGATTGCTTTGAGATACCAAGTCACTAATGTACCTTTTGATTAGATTTGTGTAAACCAGTGTTATAATTTCTTTGGTTTGGCACTACTAATATCACCCTACCTGCTTGATAAAAAAACCCAAAACAAAACAAACCCAAAAGAGATTACAGCTGTGATAGGAACAGTTAGATGTTGGAGATTATAAAGAATAAAAGCTAAATTACCTATACATAAGGTAAATTTTACCAGTCCCATCTCACAATAGCACAGCTAGTTTTCCATGTATAATTTTTCCACTCCTTTCATACACAAGATCACAATGCTTTGGGTCCACATAACTGTAACAGTTGGTGCTATTGTTTAAATAATTGTATGCAAAAGTTAGAAACATGAAGTGCTGTTTCCTAAGCACAGTTAAGTGATTTTGCTGCCTTACCTGTGGAGCTAATGCAGTTCAACATGTTTTTAAAGTGCATGTTCCTCCAAAACCCCGTGTTGTTGCTGTTGTAGAAACCAGCTTTAGTCTAAGGCATGTAGATCTATTTAGAAGAGCTCCCCCTAACTGGAGGTTTAGTAAAATTTTAGATATTTAGCCTCTGAAAAATTAAGATTTCAGGGCAGTAATTTGTGTTTTCTTATATGCCACATCCGTTAAAGAAGTTTCAGTTAAATAGGTTGTGAAAGTCAGTTATAAATGAGCTAATAAAAAAGTTTGCCTTTAATGAAGGCTCATGGAAGTAGGATGGAAGCAGATCCACTTCATTTAAAGTGGTGCGGTAGTTTTACTTTTTTAATTGCTGATATGTGCTCTTTACTTCTATGGTGTTTCCATTTTTAGACTGAAAAGTAATAATCCTCTCAATTGGAGAATGTTTCTTACAGCTGCATGTTATCAGACAAGTCTCAAGTAATTCTTGGACACCATTTCAGGTAAAATGTGTGTGGACTGATTGCACACGCTTAAGGACTGATGTGTTCTCTTCTGCTCTTTACAATACACAAAACCTAAAGCTGGCACTCAAGTGGCTTTTGTTTAATATTTCAAGAAGAAATAATATTGAATGTTTTTCCACTTTTTCATATAATCGCAGAACAGTTTGGAAAGAACCTTTAAAGGTCATCTAGTCCAACCCCCCTGCTGTGGGTAAGGACATCATTCACCAGATCAGGCTGCTCAATGCTCCATCCAGCCTGACATTTGCATAGTTACAGCAGTATTTATATTTTTTAACAAGAAATAAAGGGATTTAATGTCCTTTCAGAAATTTATATTTTAAAAAACCCTGGCAACTAAGATTAGACTAAGAAAATATTCTCAATGCTGCCAAGGACATACTTGGTTCTCTTAGGAATGCATAAAACTATTCAATTCCAACTGCGTAGGTGAGAGCATCCCTGCTTATCCCTAGAAATAGGAGAGTGGGTTTGTGTGTGCCATTGTGTGCAGAACTTGCCCTGCAAATAAATTTAGGCTGTTCCACAGATGTGGCTGAAGTTTCAGTACTGTGAGCTAGAGGTGAAGGAGAAAAAGATGATTTTCCCATGGTTATGACTGAGGTAATTAGAAGTAGTCACTCTACCAACAGACCTAAATTTATTAAAATATTACAGTTAAATTGTGACTTTTTTGGATGGTGATTAAAATTCCAGTCACTTGTTTTAAAAATTACTCTGTACAAACTGAATTATTTTCATGAGTTGTAGTACTCGAAGTTCATCTAAGTTTACATTTAATTCTTTTTGCAGTTGGGTGTATATCGTTCTGAGATGTTGGAAGGTTATAGTGTGAATTGGTTTTAATAAAATGCTTTAAATTTTTGCCTTAAACCTGTGTTTCAAGAAGGATGAGAGAAGTAAAATGGTTCTTGTCACTCAAATACTTTCTCACTAAAAACAACAAAACCCAACCTAGATTCCTAAACTTTCATGTTTATCTCTTCACTCTAAATTCTTCGGCTTGATTTACTTCTGGGAGAAGGGAAGAAAACTTACATTTTACACAGTGAGTTTAGCAAGAAGCTGTGCAATGCTGCTTTTGCAGATGTGAAAAATAAAAAGCGATTCAGGATAAAGGGAAAAAACAATTTTTTTCTGTGTCAGGTTCATTATGAAATATAGGGCTCTTTAAAAAGTGAACCCACCTACTGCTTTTATTATTATTTAATACAAACAAAATTTATATGTAGATTTTTTTTCATTTGTTTTATCTCTCATACCCTTTTTGCAATCTGCTGTGTCAAACACTCAACTGATTTGCTAGAGTGGACTATCTTTCACTGATGGCCATGTATTTAAAGTGGCAATATAAAAAGCAACTTCTATAGGGTCAGTGATGTTAAAGCTGAAATTCTACAGAATTGATTATGTATATCACTTCAGGTTATTGTGCACTAAGCTCTTTTCTGTGGAAGGTCCTGATAGAAAAAAGGCAGTTGAGCAGCATTTCAAGGTACATGTGTGCTTAAGTGTCCCAGCAGGGAAATACTGGGGAAAAAGATAATCAGTGAACAACTATCTTCTAACAGCATGTGGCAGGACAGAGTAATCTCCACCCAAGATAACCATGATGACTATACTAGAAACTTTAAATTTAATAGGCAGTGTCAAGGCAGGATGGTGCTATTTGCCCTTGACAATCAGTGGTGATCTGGAAACTCCCTGAAGGTCGTAGCCCGGGCTTCTGCTTTTAGGATGTGTCCTGCAAGCCTGTTGTTATTGTTGTTCTTTTGTTTCATATGTCCTATTTATAGAAATTAAGTAGAACAAAACGAGTAACCAGTGGGGATACAGCAAATAAGTGTAATTATACCTATAAATAGATATTCTAGAGAAAGCAGAGCACCTCATGAGTAACAGAAATAATCATTATCATGCTTGAAACTGCTTATTTTTAATGAGAGAGGAAAATGCTTTGGTCCTGAGAGCCTGGGTAGAACAAAAGAGTAATAGAATCAAAATAGGTCTTCATTAACATTAGTATTGTGAGCATTATTTAGGTAAAATTAATTCCCCTGGCTTAACGTTGCCACATTCAGATGTGTTGTAAAGGTTGTGTTTGCAAACTTGTGATTTTTTTGCATAGTAGTTGCATTTTCTTGTTGTTTAAATGCATTCAGAACACATTGTTTTCTAACATAGTTTGATTTCAAGAGCTAGTAGCACCATATTGCCTGTAAGCTGGTAGATTAAAGTCAGATTCACCACAAATTAACATAAGGATAGTACTTGAGCTCTTCTAATTACATGTGGGTTTGGAGTGGAACAGTGATTTCCTTTATCAAATGAACCTGAGCTCAAATATTTCTCTTCTTTTCTGGTTAGATGCAAAGGCATTGGGAGCGGGTAGTAATTTTCACAAATCACTGTTGCTCTCAAGATCGGTGTTACTAATACAGTTTACAGCTGATTTCTACTCAATTGTAACATTTCAGGGCTGGAGAAAATATATCCTGGTTACTATACCACAGTAGGCTTTTTGGTTGTTTTTCTCCTTTCTTTCAGTTGTAAAGCAAAGGTAACTTTCTAGTAATGTGTCCCTGCTACCCTCCAACTGTCAACTTCGTGCAGTTGCTAGGGCTCAACAAACTCTTTGTCCAGCCTGCCTTTATGAAAATATTCTGGCTCAAGACAAGATACATTAGCATTGCTTTTAAAAGAAAATATTACATTTTGCATTTAAAAATGTGTGTGAAGTGCATTAAAAAGCATTGCATCTGTGAATGCTATCCCAGTGGTGCAAAAGCCAGAAAAGATACAGATAATGTTCGTCAGCTCATCAGCAGCCATACTGCAGTGTAGGTGTTTGGCTCTGCTTTACCTTTTGTAGGTAATTTCAGAAGTTTAACAGGAAATCTCATTTGAAACACTTTCCCCCATTTCTTTTAATGTTCTGGCCCTTTCTTTAGATCATCCTGGAAGCACAGCACCCTGGTGGAAAGGGAATGGGGGGTTGTTGCATGAACGAGTTCATACTGGTGAGAAGGTTGAGTTCAGTTCAAGATGGAGATTCACCTACTTCATTCTGAATTAACTTTTTTATTCCCCCTCCCCCCAATTAGCTCGTTTCTCTCTCCAAATTGGTTATATTTACTTACAGTTGACATTTATCAAAAGAAGGATGCACTGCCATCTGGTGTCAAAACTGTGTTCACATGAGCAGGCATTTGTACAGAAAGCTAATGTGGTGTGACAAGCTCCCTCCTATAAAACTTCCTAAGCTCTGAAGAAAAAAGAAGGCTGTTCAGAATAAGCAGTGTCCACGCTGATGAGCCCTGCACCAAAAAAAACCTTGAAGAAACACAGTAGTTTAATTTACTGGCAACTTACAGGCTAGGTAAAGGGACTTGTTTATAAACATGCCTGCTGCTTGTTTCTTTTGTAGGTGGAAGAGGGGGAGATGGATGTCCTGTTATAACCTTTCCAGACTATCCTGCTTTCAGTGAGATCCCTGAAAAGGAGTTCCAGAATGTCCTGACCTACCTGACAAGTGTCCCAAGGTGAGCACCTGTCTAGGAGAAAACACCCATTTATCTGTGAAGTGATTTTTCACTTTTAGTCGCTTACATGATGGTGTAAAGATCAGGCTTGGTATTTAATTAAAGAAAAGGAAAATGCAGCTATGGTGCGGTGTCAGTAAGTGTTGATTAGTCACAGCTGCTTAATGTAGTTGTTGGATGAATCAAATAGTGCTATTTATATTTAAGCAGAAAATTACTTCCTGGAAGAATGTATGGATAAAGATTCTGTGATGGACATTGTCTTCTTGTTTCTTATCTTTGCTGTATCTTAGAGTGCAGTGTTCTGTGTTTTAATTGAAAGCATGTACAATTTTGGCAGAACATGCTAATTCCTGGGTGCTACTCGAGTTGTTACTCAGTGTGAGGGTATACTCCATAGTTACATGCCAAGGTTTGTCCTAACCACTTGTGCTCTGTTTCCCTGGCTCAGCTGAATATACAGTCTTTGCAGCACGTCCAGAACTTGGAGGGTGCTAAGCAGGCCTAGCAATTAATCCAGGCCTTCTTAGAGGGCAGGGTAGTGTTGTCAATGCGCTGCTCAATAAAAATTGTGATTTTTGTTGAAGACCTGTTAGGGACTGGAATAGTGGAATTCAAGGTCCCATTGGAGGTGAGGAAGGCAAGTAGCAGAATAAAGTACAGACCCTCAACTTCAAGAAAACAGAGTTTAGGCTAATTTAGGGAAATGGTAAGTGGGATCCGATGAAAAGCAAATCTGAAGAGTAAATCTGCTGAGGAAGGCTGCCAAGTTTTTAAGGACAGCATCCTCCAAGCACAAGAATAGTACGCCCTTGCAAATGAATAGACATAACAGAAGACTGACCTGGCTGAATGGGGAACTTGTGACTGAGCTGCAGTATGAAGACAGCATACAGGAAGCAAAAGCAGGGACAGGCTACAAAGGAGAAAAAGGCATACAAAACCATTTTCCAGACACATAGGCATGGTTTCAGGAAAGTCAAAGCACACATGGAGCTAAAGGATAAGAAACAAGGGGCATCAAAGACTACCCAAAAAAACTCTTCTGTTGCTTTAGCAGTGCAGGAACAGACAAGGAGAATGCAGACCTGTGCTGAATGGGCTGGGTCAATTAATAGCTGCCAACACAGATGAGGCCAAGAGACTTAAATTCATTCTTCTCTGATAGTGTCTCCCGGGCCTATGTGTTTAGAGTGAGGGTTCACAGAGGAGAATAATTAGCAACAGGTGAGGATCAAGTTAAGGATCTCTTGAGAAATCTTGACTCCAAACTATTCTTTGGGATGAGATGAGCTATATTGAGAGTGGTGAAGGAGACAGGAAATAGGCTTCCCACAGAGGTGGGCAGTAGGGAAAGACAGGCTAACGGTTGTAATGGGAACAGAATGGTTCTGACCTGGATGTAAGAGAAAAGCTTTGTTGCTGGGAGAATAATAAAGCACAGAGACAGGCTGCCAAGAGAAGCTATGGAGCCTCTGCTGTTGGAGGATTTCAAGATCTGTCTGTACAAACAACGTGGCTGTCAACAACCTGGCCTGAATTTAAAGTTGATCATGCTTTGAACAAGAGGTTGGGCTAGAAACCTCTTCAGATCCCTTCAAGTCTAAATCATTGTATGAATCAAGATCTCCTTATATCTTTCCCAAATTGGGCTATAAGTCTTTCTCAGATTAAAAAGCCTTAGAGATGCAGGTTGTATAATGTTCATGAAATGTTGATCTCAAACTGTATTTTGCTTTCTTTTTGCTGACAGCATTCAGTACTCTGCATATGTTATGTTGAATTCACATTTAGAGCTATTCATGGCAGATGTCCTTCATGCATGTACATGCTGTTGCTTACTGTACATGCATGAAGAAGAATAGTAATGGTCTTGTAAAGGGTCTTCCTCTTCATTATTTTGAAGGACCTGCTCCCTGTGAAGCACCACTGGTTATATGCAGAGTGGTACTCTAAGGTGCCCTCCTGGTTGTACTTGTTAGTTCCTAGTTCATTTCAGAGAATGGACCTGTGAAGCTAACAGCCAATTGTTGCATTTTCTTTATCCTTGTGTTGGTTAAACTGCATGGTGCTAAGCCTCCATTGGTGGTATCTTTCTTAGATACTGTTATTACAAATAATTACGTACTAAATTCACATCTGCTTTTCCTTTTCAAAGTCTTTGGTGGTGCTCTTCATGGTGGCCCATAGAACTTCTGCACAGAGTGTGGTATATATGAGAAATTCTGATCAAAACAAACAGCATCTGGTGCAGGGAGGGGGTGTGCTGAGTGCATCCTAGAGCATCAGTTTGGCAGGAGCATGTTTTTACTAATTGGAAGTCTTGGAGGAGATTTTTCTGGAGGCTTTTCTGTTAGTTTCCCCTACCTGACACAATATATATTGAAGTAGAAGTGGCCATTCCTTAAGTCTGGTGGTTCTTGTAGGATTTTCTTGTTTCTTTAATTTACAATTCTTTAGGAAGAGATTGTTGTTCTGCGCAAATGAAAGAGATAGCCCAGCTGGCTAGATGTGAACAGTAAGGTATTAACTATTGTGAAAATAACAATACTTCAGGTATTAGGGTGATAACACTTCGATTTCAACCTTGTAAAAATAATACCACTGTGAAGATACTGATAAACCCGAGACCCTTTTGTGCCTGAGAATTGCTATAATCTGAAAAGGCTGAAGACATCTCTGACACTTGCACTAGTGGTGTTACGAGCTTACTGTATAAAATTGTGTTTATGAGCCCATGTGCAGGTTTACAGGAATAAAAACTTACAGCAATGCCACTAGCCAGGTGTTAGTATGCATCTCTTTAGAAAGTGTGTTTTGCTAATGGTAAGTTATGGACAGTGTATACCCCAAAGAAGGCACAGGTTTGCAGTGTTCCTTGAATTGTGATTATTTCTAGCACTGTTAAAGGCGTCAAAAGGTAGGATTTTTGCTGTTATCTTAGTTTTCAAGGAAAAAAAAATCAAATACTGTTTTGGATACTTTATAAACTGCTTTTGAGGGAAGTGGAGGCAGTTAGTTATTTTTTTTATTATTTTGTAAGTGTATTAAAGAGGAGTAAGGAGTACAGATTTACAGGAGGGATAGCAATACAGCCCACAGCTTTTATGCATGGACTGCTCTCCAGATTAGTATTACCCAGGTTATAAAATACATAACTCTGCTTTTGGGCTGTTTTGACCACGTTAAGGGGAAATGGACTTTTCTATTAAAAGCCCTGCAGAGCACAGAGGTGTCTGGAGTCACAGCAGTTCCTCAGAAAGCTACTTGTGCTGCTTGGTCCCTTACAAGATTCGTGGTCACAGCAAGAGGTCGATAGCAATAACTCAAAGCTCATTGTCTGACTGCCTGCAGATGCATGTTAAGGGAAATGATATTTCATGGGAATGACAGTGCAGAGCTACTAAAAGCCTCATAAGAAAGGACCTTCCCATGCTCTGCAATTAAGTTGACCCAATAAGATATTTACTGGTATAATAAATTTTAGCAGTGGCATCAGGTTTTCAAGTTTTGTTCCCAAGTGAAAGAAGTAGTGTTGGTAGTATCACTAGCTTTGGACTTTGTTGAAAGAGATAAAACTGAAACCTCCTAACCTACCTTTATTATTCCCTCTAGTTTGTAAGTAAACATGACCTTGTCCCCTCTTTATGCATTCTTGTTTTATACTATCTAACCACTAGGTTTTGCAAGCTCTTTCTGTGTAAACTTTTGTCTTTTTCATAGTGAGCTTTAATCATGAAGAGTTAAGTGTCTCATGGGGCGCCTTGCATTTAGGAATAGAACTATTGTAAGCTGCATGTTACCAACTTAGATGACTATGGAGTAGAACAGTGCAAATAGTAGAGCTACCAGCATGTGCTCGGATGTGTAAATGCCTGATACATGAGGATGTTAAGAAAGAGACAGTGGAAAGGGAATACCTCATCTCAATTTAAGACACTCAGTTAACTCTAGTGCAACTGTATGTCATTAAGCAGAGAGCTGAACCATCTTCTTCAGGTGGGTGTTAAAGTTGCAAGGTCAATTCAGGTTTACAATGTCTAATGTATGATTTGTAATAATCTCATAATATTCAGTACAGATTGTTGACAGTGTTTGACAACAGTCGTGTACCTTGTGTACTTAAAGATTGCTGCTTTATCAGGAAAAAATGATGAATTAAGGATGAGTACTATAGGTAGTGGAAGGTGACAGCTAATCCTTTCATAACAGCTGCTTTGGTAATGAGATGTATGTTGTAAATGTGTAGATGTAATACTTCTGAATCAGGTTTTTCCCTTTTGCAGATAGTATTTTTTATAACAGCTATTGAATTACAAGATAAAGTTTGTTTGTTGTTTTTTTTTTTTTAAAAAGGCAAGTATTCTCTTTGAAAGATTTTCTTTTAGGTCAATTGATTTTTGGTTTTATACATTTAGTACCCTAGATGAAAGAAGGAGAATCCATGGCAGTATGTAATGTACTTAACACCATACTTTTTAGGAAGAGTATTTGAGCTAAAATGCTGAATAGGTACAAATACTTTACATGTAAGTATTGATCCATGGGAATTAATAGTTCTTATTGATGGAGTTGCTGAATGGACTGTAATAAGTGTCTGTAAATAAGTGTCTGTAAGAGGTGAGCTCTTTAAATTCAACTGGGTTTCAGTAGAGGACAGTGAGAAAGGTCTTGTGTCTATTTGAGATCCTTTGAAGCCATTGTATAATGTCCACATAGCTGGTTTGATTCTCTTTCTGCAGAAAAGGTAACTCCTATTACTTCATGGCTTGAGAACTTTAGGGATTGCTGCTGAGCTGGGTTATGGAAAAGGAGGTCGTGTAGAACAAGATTGTCTTGCCTCTTAACTGAGTGAAAAACTAATGACCTCCATACATAGTGTCCATTGTTCTTAATGCAAAGTGTGAGAAGCACCTGTCTGATATATGTTTTATAGCCCACATATACCAAGGTTGGAGGAAGAATGCTCCAGTCAGGTTTGCAATAGGCTCCTGATATAGCTGCCAGCTGTACCCTTAAGAAGTCATCTTAGGGCACTCTGTTTTCTCTTCTTTTTTCCTCTGTTTTGAAAGCATATTTCCTCTTTCTATTTATCCTAGTAAATAGACTTCTAAGATTTGCAACATACCCTGAAGGCAAGTGTTATTCATACATAATTCTGTCCATCACAATGGCCACTGTAAACACATTTTATTAACTTAAGTGCGTACACATTCTTGGAATTTGCATTTACCAAATGTGGGGTGTAGCATGAGAATTTGGGCCAAGAAGAAATAAATAGATAATTGCAGTGGTTAAAAAAATTAAAATAAAATAATAATTAAAACCCCCCAAAAAAACCCCAGAAAAACCAACACAAAAAAGCCCAGGATCTTTCAACATATGATTTTGCTTTTGGCTAATTAGCAGTTTCTACTGCATTCAGAAAACAGAATGCTGTATGAGAGAAGACGAGGATACAGTTTTAATGTTGTTCCTTGTTGCTCATATAGATTCATCTTTGATCAAAGAAAGCAATGCTGAAATTCTTATGGCCACAAGAGATTGGAAAATGAATATTTTAGAAGTGTAGTACTGAGTCTTAAATTCACCATTCCTTTCAAGAGAAAGAAATAGTGTAGATTAGAATACTCAGAACAGGTTTTGATGGCCAGTTTGAGTCTCACACTACCGGCCTTTTCACCTTGTATTCTGACAGAGCCTTGTACGGTCTTTCTTTGCAGTGCCTTTCTGTCCCCTTGCATGATCTTCAGCATATCTCAGTTTAACTTGGTATGTTCTGTGATTTCCTGTTTTGAAAGCTGTCCCCGTCAGTTTCCTGCCTAGGAAGAGCATCCCCTTCTTTGGGATCCCAAATGCTTGAACACCATGTGTCCTTCTAAGAAATCCTGTTGTTTGTGTTACAGTCTGGTGTTGGAAACTAGGGAGCCATCCTGTCCAAGTAATGAAGCAGAATGAGGTGACCTCTGAAAGTGTCAGTGTCCGACAGCTTGAAAGCTCAGTTGTTAAGGTTTGCTAATCTTTGGGTAGACCCTTCCTTGTTAAGGACACCAGGTCCTCATCATTTGGGATAACCCTGGGACTGGAAAAAAAAGAACAAAACAAACAAACAAAAAAACCCTCTGTTAAGCCCTCCTGTGGGTTCAGACCTGAGGAGACTTCACTAACATAAGCACAGCACAGCATGGCTGGGTGGATTTAGATAGGGACCAGAAGAACATGTGACAGCACAGCGTGGTTATTGGAACTAGCAAACCTCAGCCTGAGAGGCACTGGAGAGCACAGGGGTCATAGATCTTGGGTCTGGCCAGTCTTCTTGACACAGATCCATTACTGCACTCCTTGAAGCAAGAGCAGTGGTGTTGGGGTAATGCTCTGTTTTGAGCTGGTGAGCCCATCCAGGCTGATCCTGTGAAGAGACAGTGTGGGAGGGTAACCACACGAGTTTCCTCATTTATCTGCAAACTAATCAGGCAGCCCACCACTAGTTGAGAGTTAACCACTTCTGTTTTATGGAGTGCCAGGGATGAACATCAACACATAATGGGTAAGAAATGCCAAAACCCAGATGCTCTGACAGTTCTCATTGGCATGCTGAGCAACAGCTTTGCAGCTTCAGAGTTTATTTCTGTCAGCTGTGCTTCATTTCAGTGCTGTTCTCCTTGTTGGATTACAATTCAGGCTGAAGATGTGGAACCTGTACCCTGCTGTTACCTTGGCAGCCCCTCAAAATTGTCAGTAAGAGCATCCCAGGACCTCCAGCAAAATCTGTCATGCTGTGTGTACCCTTCCTTTCTCAGAGCACAGCTGCCAAACAGTTGTAAATTCCATATGTTTCTCTAAGCAGAATGGAAATGCAAAGGCTTAAATTTAAAGTAAGAGCATTGCATCTTAAAGGGGTAGTCTGAAGCTTTTGTGTCAGATACATAATTTAATAAGATCAGGTCAAAGCTCAACATGTTACACAAGAGTCTGAAATTTCCCTGGGCTTGGAACAATTTACATTTAATTTGATGTCCACCTAGTGAATGTCTTAAACTTGGCTAAAGCTCAGCCCTGTACCGGCAAAGCCTTTTCAGTCTTTAAAATCCCACTTACACACCTTAAAGGCTTAGGGGATTTGAACAGTATGCATGACACACACTCTCCAGTGGTAAATTTAATCTGCAATGACAGAACTGTAAAATTGTGAAAGTTAAGTACTAAAATGCCGGACCTCATGCAGGAGTTTTTCTTAATCCATTCTTAAGTTTAGAGAATTGAACACCCTCTTTAAGTGTAAACTCTCCTTTCTAAAACAAAACCTGCAGTGTTACATGTCAGGTTGTGCCGATACTTTTTGCAGTGCCATTAATGGTTGTTGCAGTGTACTGGAAATATGTATGATTCCAGTATCATAGCTCTGAATAGGTGTAAAAATACTTTTACGGAGTCAGACTTAGTAGTTCTAAGGTGAGGATCTCATACACTTTCTGCTGCTTATATTTACTTAAGCTTAACCAATGTGGAGCCCTTTTGCCTTTATTGACCTATTTATCTTTAATTGCCCCTCGAGGATAACATGGCCTATTTCAGCCATCTGTAGTTAGATCTAAATGAGTCCTCAGTAGTTGTCTTTCTTCAAACAGTCCTTCCAAAAGCAGCTTTGTGTGATCTGAAGAAATTACACTGTTTTTTCCATTTAGAAAATTTAAAACTCCTTATTGTGGTTAATTTCACACACTAAAAAGAGGATCTGTTAAGCAATAACTTTGTCTTTCAATCATTATTTTTTTTACATGCAGAAACGCATCAAAGTAATTCTGATTTTATTCTGTGGGGTTCCTTGATGGGATAAAGCTTCCTAAATTGCCATAAAAAAAGGCCGATGGGTACCATGGAAAGAGGATGAGCTCATGTGGTACAAGCAGATGTCCAGGCCCTGGCAGATGATGATGTCTGGACTTTTTAATTCTAATTATTTTTTTTTAACACTGGCTACATTCCCTCAGCTCCCCACCCCCCAACAGCATAAGCTTTTTGGAGCAGAAAGAATGTATGCATATATGATGGAATATAGCCAGCATTAATGTACTCCAATGAGTTGAGTTTATTTTAAGGAGGAATAGGCTTAGAAGTGGGAGAGGGGCTGTTTTGAGCATCTAGAGTAGCATACGAGGTAAAGTGAGCTATAGGGACCAGTAAAAGAAAGTACTAATGCCCATCTCTTTGAAACTGAGTGGGGAGGGAAAAGAGAAATGGAACTGTGTATGCTATATACATTGGTGCAAACACTTTAAAATAAATTAGGCTTGTTCTAGTGCTGCTTATTCTGCTTGTTTGGCTGAGGAACACAAGCAGTGCCTTAAGTAAAAATGTTTGGATTCATATCTCTCAATTTCACGGGACTTACTACTGTGCAGAATAAAGACCTTTGGTTGCCCCTAGGACCAAGGCTGGAGTGCAGCTCTCCTGGTTGTCAGTGAGTTGTCACTCATCCCATCAACAGCACATCTCTGGTAGTGGCCCATCTTCCTTGTTGGTTCTTGCTTTGCAGGTAGATGCAGTGAGCTGTTGCAGTCACAGTCGTGTGGTGACAGAAGGGTTTTCATATCAAGGGTAGGGCTGCGTGTTAACCACAAGTGGCTTTCTGGGCTACAGTCGTCATGAAGTCTAGATGAGGCTTCCGAAGTTTTGAATTAATATCAGTCCCTTACATAAAGCTCTTTGAAGTTTCATTATTTTGTCTCCTGTTTATCTGGCCTTTAAGACCTCCTGTCACTGACACAATATCATGCGTAATCTTGCCTGTGCTTACAAAGTTTCAAAAGGCATTTTCATGGTGTCACTCTTCCATGCTATATGATTTTGCTAATCAGTTCTGCCTCATGAGCAAATTATAACCACTTGCCTATCATGGTTCTTATTTATGACATTTTGCAACCCTATATTCATCTAAACTTTTATTCGCCTGCATGCTATGAGATCCTAAAATACAATTTTGTGTATCTGATGATTCCCCAATCCTTAGAAAAATGAAGTACAGTATGAGTGTTTTCAGACAAACATGGACCATGAACTAATAAAAGCTGAGACCAAAAGTAAGCATAATGGGGAAGGGAAGAGATAAGGTTTTCATCAGTGCTACTCTGGATAAGATCTAGTTAACTGGAATGTGGAGAAGGAAATAAATGTGCATAGTGGAGGGAGGGAAATGCATCAAATTTCATATTTGAACCTTGTCTAATGATGAAATTTTAACAGGTTCAGCTCCAACACAAAGGCTCAGATTTTCTTCATTTCCTATGCAGCTTCATCTGTTTCTCTGAAGGGAAGGCAGTAACTACCAAAACCGAAGTGAAGAGAAGGTCTAAACGTGGTTTTGAATGAGCATTTAAAAATGCATCTATTCACAGAATTCCAGTATAGAATGAAAAGGGTTGTAGAATAGTATGCATATTGTTTTATTCATAGTTGGGGTTTTGGGGGGAGGGAGAAGGCAGTTTTTATTTTCGAAATCAGACTTTAAGCATAAGAATCTATTGCTTATAGGTTATGTTCCTGCCGTGGAGTGTTGCAGCATCAGCAGTGTTTGACAAAATGCAGCTGTTACTGCCAGGAGCTTTATATATAATAATTTTTACTTGGCATTCAGTGATTTTGGACAGACCACTAGAGGCTGCACTTGTATAGCAGCGCTTGTGACTGCCTCATTTTAAATTTTCTTTGCTGGAATTCCTTCTCTTTCCTACATTTCTTTGTGAACAATGGTCAGCCTTAGTTTGACTTTGATAGGGTTTTTCCTTCCACAGTTGAAGTTCGCTGAGCTATGAGAAAACCCAATAATCAAATATAACATATATCAGTATATTTCATATATTTCATATGTGAAATATATTCATATATTTCATATATATGAATATATATTATTATATGTGAATATATATTTCATATGAGTATAATATATACATTTATATATAATTCTATATCAGTAGCCTTTTGCTGAAGCACAATACAGACACTCACTAGTTAAACACAGTAAGGAGTAGATAGCAAGCTTTTTTCCTGATTTCAGAGATGCGGACACAGAGAGATATGTGCAGTGCAGTAATGTCCATACCACCAAGCACTGGCTTTAAATTGAGCACCTCAGGAAGCTTGAGATGTGCCTGTTCCTTGGTTCTATGCTGTATGGGTGGTTTTCCAAGGAGATCAGAAGCAGTGGACATGTCCTCCCACCTGTGCTTCCTGCATCAGCTAGCTGATTTCTTCAGTGTTTTCAGCTAAGGAATTATAGGTTACAAAAAATGAAGACAAAATTATAATACTAATCCCAAAGTTGTGAAGAAGTTAATCACTGCGTTCACATTTTTGTCCCATATGCAGTTCCATGTGCCGGAAATAGAGTGTGCTCATCAGTTCTTTTATTCCAGCAACATTTACAAGAAAAAAAAATCTGATATCTGATAGACCAGTTACACATCTCAACTAAAAGTGATTCTTGAGGGAATCTGAACTAAGATGTCAGGCCTACGCCTTGGATCATAGCCAAAATGTCATACCAGTTTGCTTTAGAGCTAAGGAGGTCTGCCAGGCAGCCAAAGAGCTTCACCTGGATGTTCGTAAAAGTTACCCTTCTTAGGAATAATTCTGTTCTCAGATGTGTGCAATATTCTTTGGCCTCAGTTAGTCATACATGTATAGTCATACATGTACATTTGTGGCAGAATTTGTCATCAAACTATTCTTTTCTGCCTAAGCAACCAAATGTCATGACAGCGTCACGCATCTGTTTATACAGCCATCTTTTGGGAATATGCTTTCATTCTATTTATTTTCCTGGCAGACTGTTTCTTTGCCACTAATACCTCAATATCAATGCAAATCTCAATTTTTCTGTCATAAAAATAACAAAATACAATTCTAATGACCTTGCTAGTTAGTGTCTGGTTTCCAATTGCCTATTCCTAAGCAAAGAAACAGAATGCTGTTCTTGGTTACCCTACCGTGTACACTGATGACTGAATATAGGATGACTTCTGCTGGAACAATTTTTATCACTGGGGACATGATGGGAATGCTTTGTGTTCAAAGTGTTGTTTACCCCTGTGCTCAGGCTACTGGACTGTCTTTTGTATATGCTGAGCCTGTTTGAGCTCCAGCTTGTCTTTTTCTGCACTGGATACTGTTCTACATTTGAGGGGGGATTTATTTATTTTTAAGAGCTGATCCACACAGGCTTTATGGCATGCCCAGGCATAAATCTGCTTATACAGACAGGATGGGAAGTACCATCCCCAAGATGATCTATCATTGTGTCTTGTATGCTTGCCCTTTTGTTGTATAGTAGAATGGTTTAAAATGGGTAGATGGGCCAGTTCCATGGTCTTTCCTACATAAGCCTATGTGTTGCATGCAAAAAAATAGAAAAATCAGGATTTGTGAGCATCCTGAGACTCCATGTCTCTTCAAGCAGTGTGTATGTCACTGATGCACATTGATGGTCAGTGATGAGCTACAGAGGGCGAGTAAGCTTTACAAATGAGTGGTGCCAGGGATCTAAGAACAGCTTCAGCTTATAACGCAGATTACTGCAGACATTGCCTCGGTGCTCTGCTCAGTGCAGTAACTCTTCAATGAATGTTACTGAAGTCCTACTATAAAAATAGCTGTTCAGCTGTTGAGAACAAGACTTTCTAGTCAGTTTGTATGTATACACAGAGGTAGTCAAGGCAGGGGACAATCTTGAGTGGAATGCCAACCAACTGTATAATAATAAGGCTTTAAGACTGAAATTCACTTCTATTAAAATGGGATTATTTAACCTAAAATGTTGCACAGAATTTCAAATGTACAAAAGTTTTACACTATCAATTCTCTGTGATGAACCTGAAGAATTACTTTGTTTTGTTTGTGGTACACGAGCAGTTTTCATACATCACTGTAGAAGCAATTGGAACTTACTTGTGTAGCAGTTGTCACCACCCATACCTTGGAGAAATGCAAGGATCTTTCAGATGATGGCTATATAATTGCTTCCACACACCCCAGAGGGAAGTTTCTTTCTGCAGGCCTATGTATTATAAGCTTTCCCGCCCTTTCCCCCAGGTTCATGAGCTCATAAATCTTGAAAATAAGGCAAAGAGGGAGATGTCCCCATAATCTAAAGCTCAGGAGTCACTAAGTAGAAAATTCAGTTCCTGCTCTACAGTCTACATGGAGAACTTGGTGCTTGTTTGGCAGGTACTTCAACCTCACTCTTTATTTTCTCCAAATAGTGTTACACTGGCTCCCCAAGGCAGAGGGAGAGGACTGAACAGAAAGTCCATCCTCTGCTGCATTTTCTCCTGTCATCTGTGGTCTCTGGTCCCTTTCCACTGCTTTCTACCTTTCTGGCCTGGCCTTTGCGAGTTGCCAGGTACATTTTCTGCAGAGCAGGAATGGTTTCTCTGCCTTTCTAAAAATGTTCTGTTCTTTGTGCTGGTAAGTAAACAGAAGAACAGAGCTTATCCCATGATGGGGGATTTTTGTGTGTGACATGAGGGAAACAAAGGAAGGAAATACTAAGTTTGAATTACAAGCTTATATAAATTATGTTTCAGAAAGTACACCGGATACAAGTTAATGCATTAAAGAAAACAGTGGTTGTACGGGAAGTGTCAAGGAGCCTTAATAGGCAGGTTGTTCTGCTAAGGTTGTCTGCTGTTTCTCACTGTTTGTTTCCAATTTTTTACAACTCTGCCAAATTTTCTTTCCATTCATGAGGTCTCACCTGAGTTTTTGGTTTAAAGTTCAGCCAAAATAGCTGAGTTGTTCCCAAGAAAGGGAACATATCCACTGTGCTTTTCAAACACTGAAACAGCCTTTTAAGTGCTTCCATCCCTTTGTCAAGGACTTGAACTTGACACTTAAAAGAATGATGGCCTTTGGTCAAGGAAATACATTTTAGAAAAATCTGCCTAAACCCCAGGTCATGGATACTAAGTAGCTACTGATAACAGGAAGGGATTCTATAGGTATGTAACGAACAAAAGATTGCCTAGGGACAGCGTAGGCCCACTCTAGAAGCTATCAGGATAAATGGCTACCCTGGATTGGGGAAGGCTGAGGTTCTTAATGACTTCTTTGCCTCGGTCTTCACTGGCAACTGCTCTGACCACACCACCCAAGTCTTGGAAGGCAGATGCAGGGACAGTGAGAATGAAGATCCTAGGCCCACCGTAAGAGAGGATCTGGTTCGTGAACATCTTAAGAATCTGAATGTCTGTAAGTCCATCGGATCTGAAGAAATCCATCCACGGTTCCTGAAGGAGCTGGTGAATGAAGATGCTAAGCCACTGTCCATCCTATTTGAAAAATCATGGCAGTCCCGTGAAGTTCCCGATGACAGGAAAAAGGGAAATATAACCCCATTTTCAAGAAGAGGAAAATGGATGAGCCAGGGAATTACAAACCAGGCAGTCTCACTTCTGTGCCTAGCAAAATCTTGGAGCGGATTCTCCTGGAAGGCATGCTGAGGCACATGAAAAACAACAAGGTGGTTGGTGACAGCCAG
>JARCZZ010029725.1:0-31260 GCA_030323915.1 Brotogeris chrysoptera
GTTTAGTGTGAGGTGTCCCTGCCCATGGCAGGGGGGTTGGAACTAGATGATCTTAAGGTCCTTTCCAAACCTAACTACTCTATGAATCTATTCTATGAATATGCCAGCAGTCTCGCAAGTGCTTTTGGAGAGTACAGCAAGAACACAGCCAGGAGGCCACTCAGAGCAAAAACTTCGTGCAGCTGAACTTAACCTTGTATTTTAAGTCAAATAAATGTGACATAGAAGCGTGACTTCTTGTCAAGATTTTAGCTAAACACAGGACACCTGTACTGTCAGTCATCATATGAAATTGCAGCAGTAATACAGTGTGAAGATTTGTGTTTTGTTTTCTGAAGGAAACTCCTTTCATTTATTAATAGATTGCTTGACTTCACATATGCAATTCAGATGGCAATACATAAAGAAATTTGAAAGATTTCTGGTACAGAATAGCCTATTGGCCAACACCATAGATTCACAATGGGCAAGGAGGACAGGTTGTGAAAGCTGACCTTTTTCTGTCTGTCTATAGGCAGAAATGCTTTTTAAAATAGCTTGCCTGAAATAAAGTGCCAAACAATATACGGCATAAATGTCAGCTACTTGATTCAAACTTGCAAATGCTGCCAACCTTAGTATGTGGAGCAATGCTATTCTGAAAAGCAGTTATTATAGATCAAATGGAAGGATTACAGTAGTAACAAGAAGGGATTAATTTTGTTATCTTACAGCAGATAATACTAAACCAAATTCATAACAGATATGATTTTGCAACTAATAAAGACTCCTCTTCCTTTAGTAATGTGGGATACATATATCTACAGTTTCAAACACAGCTGTTACAGCAAAGACTTTAACAAAAGAGTCTGCATAATAGAATTATATTAAAATAAGGGACGTAGACCTCTTGCGCGGGTGGATTTCTGCCACAGAAGCAGAAGACTCATGCCATTTTGAATCAGGAAAAAAAGACACATCAAGCTGAGGAAAAATGGGAGTGATAGAGACAGACATTTCTGCCCTGAAGTACAGAAAGGTAGGCCGGCATCTGCCTCAGAGGTGCTAGTACAATGTGCTTGGGGAAGCAGCACAAACAGGACAAGTATGTAAAGATTCCTTCTGACTTTATTCTCAGCCACTGCAGAGCTCCCCAGCTTCTAATAACAAGTAGTTAACTGACTGAACCACCAGTGGCTTGGATATACAGTAATTTACTACAGATACTGGCTAAGCATTCTTACAGATATGCTTGGGTATCCTAATTTTAGGGCCTTTCAGAATATACCACATCACAAAACATACATACAGCTCTCCTAGTGGAGAAGTTAGAGAAAGCTGGAATCTTTCAATACCAGGTGCATGTGCTGACATCAGAAGTAAACAGCCTGTGAAGAGGGAGGCTGTAAAAAGCACCAATAAGACTAAATGTAACAACATCTGGGAGCTGTCAACCATGCCATAAACTTTAGTAAGTGTGTGGCAGTTGCTGCATCTCTACCTTTGAAAACTTCCTATCTGTGAAAGACCATTTATCATCACATGTGTCTATCACTACTGCCACTCACAACTTAAAACCCGTATCACCACCAATCAGAAAATTATCTAGAAGTACAACAATCAGATTTGAATTCTGAAATTTCAACAAAAACTGCCAAGAAGTGAGAAATACATCTTACATCAAAATAAATAACCATACCAAAACTTTTAAAGAACAAGGAAAGAGATGCCTCATTGTCTTGCACAGTTACCACACTCTTTAGCTTGTCAGGTACATCAGCTAATACAAAAGTTATTGTAGTGGGTATTTGTTACAACTTCTTGGTTATGTTGACTCACTATCAGAATTTGAGAAGACTGGAAAAAAAACTCATTAGGAGAAAAATTGAGCTAAACTAAGTTTTAAACAGGAAGTTTAACCTGGAAAAACAAATAACTGGAGAAAGAATATCTGCAGATGGGGGGAAATGTTTTGTTTCTACTATGTGTTTTATTCTGTTCTACTTCTGTTTTTCCACAATGCTGTCAACAGTATCATGTCCAAACTTCTCTGTACTTCTATGACAACATGAAAAGAAATGACCACAGACATTTGACTTGGAAGTTATGTCAACTCTCTCTGAAAGCTGGAGAGTGACATCCATAGCAAAAACTTATGTCCTCATTGTAGCCAAGACCTTTTTTCATCTATTCTTTACATACAGTGAAATCAAAATAAATTGCAAGCTACATTTAAGCCTTTTATATAACTCAATACAGGAGGGAAAGGCAAACCATTTCCCTCACATGCTTCATGACTGATTTAATGTCTTTTTTTAAAAGAATTTCCAATTGTTTTTAACAATTTCAGCTGGTACAAAGCATTCTTGGAGAAAAGGGTCCCACTCTTAGTGAAAGCATACAATATTGAGTAACTGAATCTGGAGCTAAGTATTACACCAAGGGGAAACTGTCACTGATTCTTAGTATAACCACTATAAATGACAAGGAAAAAAGTAATAAAAAAATAGTTTATCCAAAGCACTGAAGAATGGTGCTTCCCTGTTAATAAATAGTGTTCAGGACTTTCACATCAAAATAATATAACAGTAAGTGAAACAACATCACAATATTGTAGCAGATTATTAAAAATTTAATATACTCCATTTCTGGGACAGCCCCTCTGACCTGCCAAACAAAGGAGGAGGGAAGGTGAAAAAAGGCATTGTGTTTTGTTTTTCAGAAACCTGCTCTGGCTTTCTTTGTCCAGATTAAATTGTCAGACATTTGTTTCAGGTTGTCAAGGTCTGGGAAAGGACAGACTTTCTTGAATGCCTATAGCATTTGATAAAGCAAAATCCCAGTCCTGAATAAGGCTATCAGACGAGCTTCTCCTCAGCCCATGTATAATGACCTGCACAAGAGAAACAGGGACATGACCTGCAGTCTTGTCTAGAGAATCTCTTACCCTGGCCAAGTGTGCTCAAACCTACAGCCCAGTCAGAAAATACTGATTAGCACTCAGGTTGTCAGCCTCAAGAGGTACAAGGCAGAGCAGATCCTGGCCTGTATCATCTTTGCTTCCTGTACTTGAAGAATTATCTTCTCCTCTGGATGAAAGCAGATGCAAGGGGTTTTTTAATACGAGTTTTTATGCACAGTACATGTTCAAGCTCTCTAGAGCACCATGAAGCCAGCAAGGATCTTTATCTGGTCACACCTTGTTAAACCCATATGCCCTCTCTAGGTTTCCCAGAATTTTCTCATAATTCTGGATAATACTGAATGAAAATCCCTCTGACAGTATACAAATTACTGTGCTCTTTATACAACGCCTTTCTAACAAAGGCATTAGAATAAAGCTATGAAAAAGCCAACTACTTCAATAGATGAAGCACATAGAAGGAACATTTTAATTGCTCATGGTATAAATTCAAATAGCAATGCTCAAACAGCCTTGGAAGAATAAGACATCCGCTTTGTTCAACAATGCTTAAGAAAAAAAAAATTAATTGAGAACTTGAGTAATTAAAGTGTTCCATGAAATCACTCAAAAAAGCATTGTCACACAAGTAATTTACTAGCTTAACATTAACATCCTCCAATTGAGTTCCCCTCTTAAAGTCTACTGATGTGTTCAGTAGATATATATTAATGATAAAGCACATGATATGGACAACCTGCATGAAAAACTATTACTTTAACTTACAATGAAAGTTAGATTAATGTTTGCGATTAAGGAAGTGTAACCAGCAAATGAAATTTCTCAGAAAGATTACATATTTAACCAGAGAGAGAGACAAGTCCCAAGTTACGCAAAGTGTGAAATGAAGGTTCTGAAAAAGGTGGTGATCATTAATAAGTCTACTACATTCTGAGAATTTATAGTAATAAAAGAAAGTTAGTTTCAATCAACCAATCCACCCATAAGTCAATCAACATCTCTGCACTTTTTAGTGAAGAACTTTTTCTGTCCATCAGGGAAAAGCTGCTTCCCCTGCAGCTGCACAGTTCAGTGAACTGATGCAGTGTATTTCAGAAGAGGTAGAAGAGAATATCATTTATATTTTGTCTCTTCATACATTTAAAAGGTTTACTCAGCACAGAATATTAGGCTGAACTGTACAAGGTAAAAGAGGAAATCACAGGAGAAAGTCTCTGCATATAGGTGTTCGGTTTACCTAAAGTAAGTGTATGGATATTCATCATGCACGCTTATTTCAGTAGCAAAAATCCAAAAAACAAGAAATATTTACCTTCTTCCCAGGATCTCTCTACTTTTGGCACTTCAACTCTACTTTTTCCTCTTCTCAACCAAAATACCTATGTTAGCCAAATATATTCCTTAGTGTTTACTCAGCACTCTTAGCAGAAAACTTTTCAAGGACATTGTTCTCTGAGAAAGTGTGTTTTTCAAAATAAGTAATAAAAATGCCATTGCTTTACTCTAAGTGCATCCTAAGTAGGTAAGGACATAAAAGTTAAAGTCCTACTGCATGCTCTTCTGATAGAGATTGATGAACTCTTGGAAGAAGAGCACAGAAAAGAAATACAGAAGTCAGACACAAAGGCTGTCATTTCCCAACAGCAGTGCACTAGGTTCCAAAGCACTTCCTTGCAAAGGAAGACTATATCAATTCCAGAAATAAAAGCTTGCTATTCAAAGAAAACTAGGCCAAAAAAAAAAAGGGGGGGGGGGAGGAAGATACGCAAAGCTCTCAGCTAGTACTCAGTCCTATAATACTGCCATAAGAAACTGTTCTGTTGAGACTTCTGTTGGCTTTGCTATGGGAAACGAGATCATGATGAAGTTTGGAAGTAGGATTAAGCAGCTCATGAAACCCCACAATATTCAACAATGGAAAAAAAGAGCTTCTCAACAGAACATTTTCGTTGTTAAAAGCAAAATCCCACAATTTACACTTGCCATTGGCTAGCTACTGTTCAGAAAACAATCTACATAAGCAATATTTCCAGCTCTGCATAGTTATGTATTTTTTCCATAAATAACATCTTTACACAAATGAATCTTACAGCACACTTCAATCAGATTTTATTCATTGTACAATATCTGATGGCCTAGATCACCAGCTGCAATAGAGTTTGCATAAACCAGAAGGGTGACACTGAAGTCTGTATATATATATGAACATTTTCACTCCAGCTGCTGCACTGCCATTTCTGAAGCAGAAAATTATAGTCTTCAGCCATCTCCTGAACTACTCAGATCAGTAACTGAAAGTGTTATATCAAAATAAGTCCATAAAGAGATTTCAGTGAACAAACAAGTCAATCCATATTATTTTGTGCATGAACAATCTAGACATCAATCCACATGCTTAATTTTGCAGAATACAAATTAGACACTAAGAAAAGGAAACCAAGATATACAAGTTATGAGGGGACTGTTCTGCCCTAGGGTAGCCTGTGGAAAACAAACTATCATCTTATTAATAAGAAAGGTAGGGATGCACTAATTACAGTATAGTTTTAATTCCCTGAGATTAGAAATTATCACTTCATCAGCTCCCATTGCTATGCCTGCAGTACTGTTTAAGAGCAGTAATGGGATTATGAAGCAAATCCTCCCATCACCTGCACCAATTCATACTGGTTTGGATCACCTAGCAATTTCGGTGCATGTATATCACATTCTGTCAAAGGAAACTAAACTGTAGTCTCTTCCCCAGCCATACACAAAACATGTTTCAATCCCAAAGAGGAACATGAGCATTTAAACTAGTGTCTGTCCTGTGAACCACACTGAAACTACTGATTTTCTTTGATACTTATCTTTAACTGCCCAAGAAGGGATGTAAAGACACAAGAGCCACCGCTGCAAAATTTTAAATATAATTTCTTTCAAAGATTTGGCTGTAATAATTATTAACACTACCTGAGAAAGCACCTAGAAATATTAAGCAGGTAGGAGGACAGAGTATTTTTCAACAGTATTCAGCATTAAGCCCAAAACTATGAGCTATTACGTACTGCAGCATCTACATGACCATTTCTCGTTGGTATCCTCTGAAACTAATATGAATTAGGTCTCCTTGCATATTATCTTCTGTCTAATAATAAATGATTAGATTCTTGAAAGTTTACTCAGCAAGCATTTAATGTTACCGGCCAAGCAGATGAAACCATTACATTAGCCTTGTATTAGGTCAGCAACATGCTTCAAAGGCTTCCCATCAGCTCTGATCATTAATACCTTAAAACCCTTAACATCTCTATACATCACAAGCCTAGGGTCAGCGAGTTAATAACATGCATTATCAGCATTCTCAACTACACAACTGAGAAAGTACAGTAATGGAGAGTGATGGAAAGAGCTAGTGCTGTAAAAAATGAAATTAAGGGTGAAGCAGACTGGGAAAATCACGGAAGCTATTTAAGTACATCAGAACTATCATTACTGAGATATATAACAAACCTGTTACGCATGTAAACCTCTAACAAAATAAAGCAGGCAAGTTAGATGTATGAGGAAGTGAGGTTTGTGGACACACATTTAGAATCTCTTATCAACTATTACTTAAAAAAAGGCATTTTAAATTAATAGGAACAGCCGGTCACAATTTTTCTGCTTCTGAGGTTCATGCATTATAATAGTATTTCTGTAGGCACTCCTATCTTTTTCATATGGAACCACATTTGATCATCCAGTTTTCAAGTCCTCCACCCTGCCTCACCATTTAAGGTATTAAATGATCATGGAAAAGCAGTAAGAATTTTCCCATGAGAAGTGTGCTGTTTAATTATTAAATAAAACACAATCAGCTAAGAGTTCTCCACTGTCTTATTCTCCCATTATACCACTTGCTTTTGATCTTTATTCTCTTTTCATGCATCACCATACATCAATGGGTGTGCAAAATGGTTCAGCTCAAAATGAGTCATGAAATTTGAGTCTTTTGTTGACAAGAAAGATCATCTCTTGTAAATAAAAGCAGTTTAGAGAGTAAGCAAGCAAATAACTGATACAAGTAGATACAAAAAGCACATTCATTCTTAGTTTTTGACAGAATGAAACAATACAGACTTTAGAGTTCCTCTATATTAATCCTCTAAGTCAGTACAACATCTTGGCATTTGGCTTGGATCAAAACTGCTCTATGTACTTCCGTATGATGTAGAAGGCAAGTGATCTGTTGATAGAAAGAGGATCTTAAATCACTAGTTCCATGTAAAAATGCAAGCAAACTCTGAGACTGTCAGAAACGTATACTGTGCAATCATTTCTTCCCATACTATTAAACTTCAACACAACAAACAGAAGGACCCAAAACAAAAACTCCTTACCACTACTAACAACACTTGTAGCAGGGCTAGCTGCATCCCAGGCAAAAAACCCACAACTTATAGAAGAGGGAAATCACAAATTAAGCAAGACTCACCAAATTATTTTTACACTTTTGATAAGACTAGACTAATACCTTGCATTTGTTTTTTCCTTCTTTTCTTGTATGTCTAAGCTCTCTTAACAAGGCCTAGGGAGGACACTAATTAACAGCCATGGATTTTCCTGACAAATCAGTTTTTACCAGAAATGAAGTCCTTGATTCAGGTGATTTGGCAACCTGTATGAGTCACTGCAATTATTCATAAATACAAAATCAGTGCTTAAAATGCTTTTAGCTTTCTCAATACTTCATCTTATTATAATTGATAAAATAAAAATAAAATACAAGCCTCTAATTATCTTTAAGTGCAAGGTGGTTTTGCTTTGGGTTTAGGTTTGGGGTTTTGTTCAGTTTTTTTCCCCCATTTAGTGTAATATATTAAAGCTCAAATAACTGAAAGTCCAGAATGAGGCCATGGGAACAACCATGAAGTGAAAGAACCATCTAGTCACAAGAACCTATGCAAGCCTTGTAAGAGTTCCCATTACCATTTATAAGGGATGTCATGAAAAAATAATGCATCAATTTGTTTTAGTATCAATTCTGGGGGAGATTCCCATCTAAAACCAGCTAAAATATTCATGCCTACTCTCACTGTTGATGAAGTATCCAGGTGGATTTAATAGCACACCATCTGTCTGCCTGAAGTTGTGGTGGTAATGCTGCTAAAGCTCAGAAGGAGCTATTTGCACAGAAATCAGTGTTGCCAGGACTAAATAAAAGCTTACCAAGATAAACTGTAAACAAAGGTCATTTTTAATTAAACGGCATTCCCAATGAAACATGATATTTCAACTGTAAGGACATTTTCCTCATATCTATGCCCCTTCATTTTACAGTGTCACAGATTCAAGACTGCTTTTAAGCACCTGTCTCTTGAAAACAAAACTACTATTAAACCCAGAGGATCAGTAAAGTGTCATGCACATGTAGCAAAAAAGATCAACTTCTCTAGACATAAACATTTCTTAACCCTTTTCTTTAAGCTAAGGGTTTGATTTTCCAGTTTGTTTGTCTTGGTAAGTACTTCAAAGTGGCCAGGGTGTAAAACGGAAGGAAGGAGAGAAAACCATGGTAGGTCAAATGGCCCTTTGACTAGATAGAGCATTATTAACATTTGACAGTTTTGGTTAAGAACATTAAACCTGAAGCACACAGCACCAGCACATGACTTGCAAGTAGAGATGATGAACAGGCAGGTGTTTGGTTGTTTTTTCCACAGCAAGTGAGGAACTTTCCCATTTTCAATGTCTCAATACTTGACTAAATACAACATAAATCTGTGTCTTTAGATTATTATGAAAGAAAAAAAAAAAGATACTTGTATTACATTCAGTGTAATACACTTGAGGAAACCGAAGGCAGGACAGGAAGGAAGAGAATGATGGAGGCACTTTTAAATTTGAAGACGTTTGTATTTTGGTCAAAGAGAAGAAAGTGATGTGCAATGCCATTTCTGGAGAGCACTACTGTGCTACAGGCAACGCTGCAAGTCTGAAAACCATGCTTATGACTACATTCTACATACTGATTTTGGTGCCACCCCAAAGGATTATCCACAATCAAATAGATTAGTGGGATTTAAAAGGAATTAACAGATTTTGTATGTTTTTGTACTCATCCTTTAGTCAATTCAGTTAATGTGAATCATTATCCCATTGCTGACCTCCATCTAACTGTGTACAGCTATGGGTCACTTTCAGTTTGCATTTTAGTTATTTGTAAATACATGTAAACTTTTAGACCTATCAACACTGAAAAGGGTCTACTATGCTTCATTTAGAGAAGTCTTCCCAAACAGGTGGACACACTTATCTTACAACAAATTAAGTGACTATGATACAGTTTACACAAATTCATACAAAAAGTACGTGGTGTTTCAAACTATGCTAATATCAATGTAACATCATCTCAAAGATTATGAACTCCACTACAAGCACTCTCCCCCATATGTAAAATATTACTTTGAGTAACAAGGCCGAGTATCATTTTTTTCCCCCTCAGAAGCTGTTCACTGAGAGTAAGAGGAAAATGAAAAGTCACTCATCTGTAAATACTGGTTCTCAAATCGGCTTATAGGATTCTATGTTGAACTTCTTAATTAAAAATATACATATATAGATGCTCCTAGTGATGCAGGTCAGGAGGGCTTATAAAACAATATCTAGCACAAGCATTAGCTTCTTTTTTCTCCGTCTGCCCCCCAAGAAAGAAGAGCTTGCCATCAGAAGGCTACATGAAGAACCTCCACCTGAGCCCACTCCTTACAACAGCTTACAGATGCTCTTTCCTACCTTCCTTTTCACTTTTCCGAAAACAGACATCCATTCTCTCTTAAGTGACCCTGCTTTCTTTTAACTGCTCAGTCAGCCAAACAAAGACAGCTGCTAAGATGCCTCCTTTCTAACTTTTCCTCCTGGTCCCATGTCTTTCTGAATGGACACTCAAGTGTCAGATATCCATGTCTCCAACAGCTCTTCTCACAGTTGTCATATTTTATTAATATTTTATTATTATTCATATTCACTGGCATATTTTATTCTGCAGGCTGTTTGCATTTTGCACCTTTTCTATCCACAAGGCTGGTTACTTGCAGCCTTTCTAGCTTCAGAGCTGTTTTGAGGGGAACATGTTATGCTTTCAAGCTCTCCATAAAAAACAGGCATCAAACTGCAGCACAGCTTTCATATTTATGTACATGCACATACACAGCACACTGAGTTACTACAATTCATTACCACTAAACATTGAATAAATGGTTGGATCACATGTTAACAGGTAAACCAGAGATGACTTTTTTCCCCCAGCATACTAGGAAAAAGCATGCCACTTCAGGCCCAAGAACAGCATCTACCCTGACCAGAAGAAGAAGCCAACATGCTGAAGTCTACTGGGAGAGCTGGTAAAATACTGATGATAGGCTGCTGCTAAGGTACATGAGGAGTTTGTGCAAAGTTTCCATCTGGGAATATACTTTTGCTTTCTTTTCTCTATGGTAGCCCTAACTTGAGATTTTATTACCACACTGACCCTATGTTCTTCTGCCAAAAGATGTTGACAGCATAAGAGCTGAATGTTTTCAAAGAAGTATTGCAAACAGTGGCATTCAGCAACTTTGACATCTTCTCTCACTTTTCATTTCCCTGCTACCTGATGGCACTGTATCACATTCTATCATCATGCAAAAATTTTATCATTAGTGAGTAAAAATTTTAAGTTTTGAATGCTGGCCATGAAACATCGGAAAGACATCACTTTCCACTTCTTCCTAACATATTTGTGTACATAATGGGCTGAGGAAGAAAGTTTGGATATGCTTTACTAATTTAACAATAGTTTTTGTACAAGGTCGACCAGTACAGACTGGTTTTACTCAATTCAGAAGCCAGCTCCCCAGGCAAGCTCTTCCCCAGAATGGATAAAGGAGAGGGGGAAAAGAGTACTAAAAAAGAGTCTCTCTTCACTTTCTTTTAAGTTAACTACATAACCTTCTGTTCTCCTGTCCTATATTATCATCACCACTTCAAATGGCCAAAAATTAGGTTCTAAGCCTTCCTACAGAGACTTAACAAACACCAGCTGTACCTGTTGTGCACCAAAATAATAATAGCAAAGAGTGTCATTAAAGTTTCAGTGGAACAGTTACACATGATGATTGAGATACACACCTATCTTGAGTAACCAACTTTATCATCTGCAACAGTTGACTACTTGCCCCCTCATATGTTCAGCAATAAGATGATATTGGCAGCAAGTACTTTGTTTAACAGCTAGGGAAAAATCATGGGTTTTTTAGCCTTGATTTACTTAAATGGGCAAACACACAGATGCATAACCATATGTAGAAGCAGGGCTTCTCTCTGAATCAAGCAGGTTGCTTTCTGCACTTGAATTTGTCTCTCACTACTGTCAGATATGAAGCCGGAGAATTTAGCTGCAGCTTTTAATAGGACAAGGTTATTTAAAAATACACTTTTGATGTAAAGTTAAACATAATAGAACAGAAGGCCATTCAAGGTGAAGACTTAAACCTGCAGTCTATTCCAACCTCAAACAGTAAGGTAAAAACCAAGACAAAGACAAACACTTCCTTTGGTTTACCACTGTTTCTTCTTTTTTATCAACATGTCTCTTCCTGGCATGTTTGGCTATCCCACAGAGATTTTTTTCTTTTTGTTAGATGAATAATGCAGCCTATTTTCCCCAAAAGCTGAAATACTGAAGTGATAGCTTTTGCAAAAAACTGAGCCAATAGAAAATGGTTTGACTACCAGGAAAAACAAAGTAACCTCTAACATTTAGTGAGTTTTGCTTGTTTGTTTCTGTTTTTGTTGGGTTTCTTGGGGTTTTTGTGGACATTGGTGTTCTGGATTGTTTTTTTGTTTTGGTGGGTTTTTTTGTGGGTTTGCTTTGTATTTTGTTTGAGGGGGGGTTGTTTTGGTGGTGGGGTGTTAGGGTGTGCAGGGTGCATGTTTTGGTGAGTTCTTGCACCTCCATTACTGCTGCTACATGTTGTTTTCTTCATCTATGGAGAGATTTTTTTCATAACTAAATGTTGGCCGTAGGTGCACTTGAATTGCCATTTATTTCTCCAATAAGTGAGAATACTTGCAGTTCCATCCTGTTAGGCAAATCAATTTTAAAGGTTAAATCCTCAGCGTGCGAACTCACCCACTCTCAACAAAACTACCAACTCGCAATATTGCTTATGAATGTGTACATACACACGTACCTAAGGCCACAGCAAGACACAGCTCTTTAAATTGATAGGCACTTTAATGCTTTCAAGAATAGCTCAGTTTTCCCTGCACAGCCATGCACCTCCTACCACACAAAATCAGCTGCGATTCCCTGAAGCAATAAGTGTTAAAATTGACATTCCTAGTCAGTTTTACTTCTGATGACAATAGTTTTTAGTCTTCTACCAAGAGTCTCCCACCAGACTCTGAAGTGAGACACAGTAGGTGTGTTCCCATGTTAACTAGCTGTTCTTTGGGGAAGAGGCAACAAAACAACAAAAAGGGTTTCCACGGCTGCAACATCCTCTTGACTTTCAGAGCTGAACAACGTATTCTGTTAAAGCCTCCAGAGGTAATCCTCTTGAGATGAAATGTAAGTAAGCATTCATTTTCCTTGTTATTACAAAGCTTAAGGAAAAGCCAGAGTGCCTGTAGCAGTTGCCTTGGCTGTTTCAGTCTACATAAATACACCTTTATCTTCCAGACTTACAGGTTGCTTATATTTGAGCGAGAACTTGAGAACTTGATTTTTTGTTTTTTGTTGGGTTATATTTTTTTTTTTTTAAAGAGGATTTTATCCTTGAGGGAGTATCAAGAAAGCAGTATAGGAAAGGGAGAATAAAATGGAACAAGATCCTATCAACATCTGGTCATAAAGAAATAGAACAAAATATTTGCTACCTCAGCCTTCTATAGAAACACAGTATCACCACCTTGCAGCTAATGCCGAAGAACTGCATCAAACAAGTAAGCTCATACAAAACCTTTATTTTGAAAATCTAGATTCTCATTTTGCTGGCTTGAATAATTCACTACAATATATTCATACAGTCCCAATGCAGAGAACAACAAACAATTTAAAACCAGTTTGCCTTTTGCATGAAAATTACATAAGAAGATGAGAATAAGTCTATCACTTAGCATGTAGAGGGTCATTTCAAACAACATCAGGCAATGGTGTCATACAAATGCAGCACACAGTACTTCAAGTAAAAATATCCTAAATCTAAATCCAAGTTTATATGCTGGGTTACAAATGCATCATCCGTAACAATTTCTAGTGGTTTTGACGGAACATTACTCTGCTTGGTACAGGGAACCAGTTAGAGATGTAGTACAGGTATGTCTATCAGGGAGCTGAAAACAAGGAGACCTCTCAGAGTTACTTTTTCAGGTTAAGCTAGGCAGTGCTGAGCTTATACCTCTGTCTTACTAGCAGCTGTATCTCTACACCTACAGATACAAGTATGGAATTACTACGCCTGAGGAAACATGGTATATACACATTCCCCACAAGACTCACGTAGGTTGGTAGCCTGCATCAAGACAGATGAGAAGAAGGACAAGCAAAGGAACACAGCTATGCCTGCATATCTGGAAAGGTACAGAAAGACTTTGTATGACTCATACCTTCCTCTATATAGTAGCACCAGAAGTCATTAAGATTTGTGCCAAGCTTGAAACTTCCTTAGAGCCTGAAAACTGAGTACTTGCATATTTCTCCCTTTTAAAAATAATTTATGAGGGTCAGCAGTGTGATGCTGCATCACCCTGGAAAATAAAAAAAAAAAATGAACATGTCAGTACTAATACGTACTGGACTTAACGCAGCAAGCAAAAAATACAGCTGCATGTGCAGAAATATATATGGTATATAGCTGCTGCACAAACACTTGACACCCATATTCAAGGGAATGCAATTAAAAGACTGAAAGACCACACTAATTAAAGCAAAAAGGCAGAGAGAAATCATAGAGGCAGAAGAGGGATATAAATTACCTAGGCCTGAAGGACATTCAGAACACTGGAGCAGCTACCAATACAGGAAGGATGACTTGCACCTGCAGCAGACGGTGCACAGCATGCAGGCTTTGCTGTCAGCTACAGTACAGAATCATGGATACAAACAAAACAAATGTGAAATTGCTGAAAAACAAGGCAAGGAACACAGGAATGATGCCAGACAGAAGACAACCTAAGTATTTAACAAACAAAGAGGGTAAAATTATTTAGAAGAAGAAAAAGGAGTTCCCTTTTTCAAAACTGTATCCTCTGGATGGAATGCAAGATGGTGCGATAGACTTGACAGAAAAGCCTCCATGCTCAGCCACCAGTTTTCCCTTAAGGGGAAAACACATGGAAACAGTGATAGTCTGATATGCCTCAGATTCAGCAAGAGTAAATTTTCTCCTTAAAGTAAAGCCCAGAGAAACTATTCTGCCAAAACAGTCTACATTTTAACACAAGCAAAAAGGTGGTTAATGAGTCACATTTCACCTGCCTTTGTAGAAAAGCTTTAGTACTGAATAACTGCAAGAGAAGGTTGGTTGGACTTTGACAGGAACATCTTGCTAGAGAAGGAATCCTACAGTATGTGTGTTCACTGCACAGTAACTATCCAGCAGCACAGAGACTGAACCTTACAATATTCAGAGGAGCTGACTTTGAATGCATTTTAAAGGATGCTGGTTACATTGTGTTCCCAAATTTCTCTTAGGGAAGAGACATAAAAGAGCAGGAGAAGGGGAACACTAAAACAAGAACTATTCTTCCAGTTTTGCCCATAAAACATCATTTCAGAAGAGTACAACCACCAAAAGCCAGAAGTTACAGATGTTGCAGCCCAGGACACTAAAGCTTTGAACTAAAATAACAGAACAAACCTAGAAACAGCATCCAAATATTCTCACTTGCAGCCCACTACCCTAATCCATGCCTCTTAGTCAGATTTCCACAAGCCTTATAAAAGAAATAAGTCAACATTACTTCATTGCAAAACCAGGAATTACTCTACTGTTTGCACACCTCAACATTGCTGGGTCCGCACAAAGACATCAGTAGTATTCAAGCCTCTGAGCTTTCCGGCATGCTGCCAACTGCTCTGAGTAGACATAACTACTGTTAAGAATTTCAACAGTAGTTACACTGGGTTTGCAACTTGTAGAAGCCATCCTGCTGCACCACAATTACTGGCAGTACTCAGATGATAATGGACAGAATAGATATAAATGAACCTGCAGGTTTTATTTTTTATTTCTGCATATTCACAATCTTCTCCTGCCAACATTATTTAGCTTGCATCTAGTAACATAAATTTGAAGTACCCAAGTGCAGAAATACACTTGCTTAAATACCGCATAGTTGAGGTTCCTTCTCTTTCTTCCCTCCCCAGTCTGCCCAGTTCATCTATATGATATTCACAGGGCTTTAGACTACAGTAGAAATTCGGGCTCATTTCTGATGAATGTACAGCATCAGGTATAACCAGAGAGGTATCTAAAGAAATACACTGACATTAATAATAGAAATAAGTTGAAGCCTCTTGAAGAATAGTTCTGTGGCTCGTACATTGTACTCTTGCTCAGATACAGCATTAGGAGACTAAAATGCTCACACATGTTGCATAAAGTAACACCAAATTCATGAAGGACTTCCTGGCATCCCAGTGAAAGGAATAGAAAATAATCTGGTCCATTAACTCATAGCTAGTAACAAGTCAGGTACTGCAGATCTGAAGCATTTATGTCATAAAACTCATCATATATGGCCACCATTGAATAGGAATAGAGCATAATCTTAAAAAAAAAAAAAAAGCTGCACAAACCAACAAAAACCACAGAGGAGGCAGACAAGTGAAAGGGCTCAAAGACAACTGAGCATGTTTGTACTGTCCTGGCACTAATAAAAATCCTATAAGTCTATTTTCATGTAAATTCATAGCTCAGTGAACTATGCTATTAGCAGTTTATTGTTTTCTAAAACTGAGGCTTATTTGTTTAAGAAGAACAAGATAAAGAGAGATCAATTATAATAGACCAAAGCTTTGAAAGAAGTGTCTGAAAGTCAGCCAGGAAAGGGAACAGTAATAAATTAAAAGAAAACAAGAAAAGCACTTTCTAACTGCTGTTCAAGATACCCAAGAAGGAAATGATGGTGTTGGAAGGAAATAAACTTGTGCACACAGATACTCATGAATTTTGTGCAGTTGATAACTCCTTCTCCCCTCTAAAATACATCATGAGCTTTGCTGTTCAGCAAAGGATAAATAATCTGAATGACAACAGCACGTGAAGCACGTGCAGGTACACCCCTGACAGGCCTTCATGCAGTGAAAAGTACCTTTTTGGAACCATTAAGCATCAAGCCATCTGGGAGAAAGCTCTGGTTTTCATAACAAGGAACTGATATTTATCACCAAAAGGGCCAGTTAAATCAAAAGATCTAGCATAATACCGGTGCAGAAAACTACTAAAGCCAGCTACAAAGTGCTGCCAGGACTCACAAGGAAGTAGCACTCCCTTAGAATTTATGAGCACAGCTAGGCAAAAAACTGTCTCAAGAAACAAGATAATTAAAAAGAAAAAAAAAACACTCAGTGGATCAGAAAGTTAAAAATTCTAGGAAAAAAAGAAATTCATCATATTTTATCCAAAAGTCAGTATTTTCTTAAAAGTTACAGCTTCAGAGAAGAATTTATGTATTCAAAGCATTCAGACCAGATCCAAATTTTCCCAACATTTAAAGATGGCTTTTCTACTGTTTCTAAGCTGCAATACGTTTTGCCTTGCTGAGAGGCAGTACAAGAGCAGTATACACATTAAGCTCAGATAAAAGGCTACAGGATAAGTAGAAGGAATCAATTATTTCATATTGGCTTTGTCTCCACAAAGGCTGAACTAGTAACTCATTACAGACAAACTGTTCTCCCCTATACCATGTTCCTGTGGCAAGCACAGAACCCCCAAAGAACACTGGAGTTGCCCCTGTATGACTCAGTTTCTTGAATACCAAGTCTGAGAATTTCCCTGCACTAAGCTCTTCCCCTTCATGATGCTCTTTTCGCTTGCCATCTCAGCACAAGGTCCCACTAGCTCTTACTGAAATGTTACAAGAGTGTACAGCATGGGACTGCTCAGCAAAGGAGAAATTCAGGGGTGCATAAAAAGCTAAGGCATATAGAGTGCACAGCCAAGCTACTGGAACACTAATCTTTAACAGCATAAGGATTGCTATTACCTCTGCATTTCATACCTATGAGAGCTACAGCAGGGGACAGCCCTTTAGGCCACGGAGCTATTCTAAAAGTCCTTTGGCAGGTGCAGAATTAGGCCAAATGCACTGCAGGCAAGTGACACCAGTTATGCTGTATTCTGTGCAGCAGCACCTGCAACAAATCAGGTCTTCAGCAGTCTGTAACACATCAGCTAAAGCACGGTACAAAAGCTGCAATAACTTGAGCTGTAGATCACCACCACTGAGCCACTAACAAAACAAAAAAAGTTTCTCTTTACAGAAGGCCACATCTCCTTTCATACACAGAAAACCCCCTCACACACAAACCAAAGGAAAATCCCATAAAACAAATAATAAACACCAACAAACTAAACTAACAACAACAACAAAAAGACTGCTACAGAAAGATACGGAGAAAACAGACTTGATACGAAAGCTATGTCAGCTGATTTCTAGAGATACAGACAGCAACTGCAGTACAGTTAGACTTGACAAACGCAGTGTCACAGGCACTATGAAACCAAATTTCCCCCTTGTCCTAACACACCAGAACTGAGTAAACTGGAGAAAAAAATTCTCCTGCAAGAGCTTCCCAAGCCCTTCATTTGATATCTCACACAGGTACTTGGAAGATGATTATGTACCCACCAAAGGGTTGGGGATAACTGCCTCTGATTCTATCACTAAGCAGACAGATATCGGCCCTTTTCAGACTGCTAATTCCTCAGTTCTTGCCTGTTCTTATTTGAGATTCAAAGCATATTTGTAGCAGTAAGCCTCAAACAGCATTGATTTTGCTTTGAAAATGTAATACACATCCATCTTCCCACACCTTTGCCAGTAAAAGTTAACTAGTCTGTGCCCTCAGGGGCACTCAGCAGGCAGTAGAGTCAGCCGCTCATCGAGTTCCTCTCCAAAACTCAGAGTACTTTTTATTTCAAGGGTTTATGACACAGTAGAATTGGCTCTAGCACACAGTACACAGACTTATTTGAAGCTCTAGGGTATTTCCCAAAAGCCAGTAACAAGATTCTGGAGAACAGAGCACCAGTGCTTGCCTCCAGCCAAAAGAAAAAAAATCCTTTGGGTGAGGACTTTGATGATCTAACAGTGGGTTAGTCATACAATCTCTTTAAGATACATTGTGCAATGTCAAGCAACATGTTAATAAAGGAGACAAATGTGTCAGAAAAGCAGGGGGAAAGCTGCGATATCCCATACCTCTATCCCTGTATTGTAATTTCAGTTTGGGTGCGCATTTAAAGAAATCTCTGCACAGTACAAAGACCTGCACTGTACTAAAAGGCCTCAAGCAAGATGAAAACCTTGTATTCTCTGCACACTCAGCACCAAGCCCTCAGGCAGTAGTTACAGCAACTAGTCTTCAAAGATCTTACTACTGTCCTGCACTCCAGGGGAGATGTCACCCTGTGCAAGAAGCATTTGGGAAGAACATTTCATGTTGTACTAACGCACATCTACACAAGATAAATGTTAGTGTGCATAAGTGCATGACACCACACACACACAATTGTTTTCTGTTAGTATTTTTTTTGCTTAATCTTGTTTCAAGTAGTCTTCCTTTCTACCTACCAATACTTTAAATAATGTAATAATTTATGAGACACTTCATAGACAAACTAGGCTAGCAATAGCAAGAAATTCACATCAATTTTATGAGGTCAGTGTCAAAATCCCCATTCCTTTCTTCAGCCCCTGTAAGTACTTCTTCCCTTTTAGAGCCCCAGCCAACATTCCTCAGTCAGACCCTATTCCACAGCCTTCACAGTCCTACCGAAATAAGAGCCTGTTGGTGAAACACTGTAGATGCATAAGCTTCAAGAGACACATCAAGCGGACCTTCATCCTCAGCCAGGGAGGCAAAAGCACTGTCCACCGAGAGCACATCCTCATCCCCATACACCAAGGTCCCGCTCTCCTCAGCGCCTTTCTTAGCACTCCTGGGAAGGTGACAGTGGATCATGGCCAGGAGAGATGCCTTATAGAGCAGGGCAAGGCAGGTGACAGGCAGGCAGCACAGCCCAAGCTGTGCTGTGAGCAAGGAACAGAATGGTTGCAGCAGGCTGAAAGCAGCGCTCTTGTAGTAGCAGCTAGTCCCCAGGGTGTGTTCTTGGCCAAAGCAATGCAATATGTACAAGCCTTGTTGCATGGGGAAAGAACAGAATATAACCCTTTAGGAGTAAAGACTAGCTCTCAGTGTAATTTTGAGAGTGATCATCAAGCAATTTATATTCAGCCTTAATACTTCTCCTATTCAAGGACGCAGTATTTTGGTTGTAACATGCAAAAGCCTTCGCATTGACCTGAAGAAAAGTTCCCTCTTTTTGTGAGCAGTCTACATCATTCCATGTTGAGACTTACCGAGAAGTGAATACTGTACCTAAGCTACAGTAAACACATTCAAAAGCATGCTTGTCTTGTAGTGTCTCACGAAGTTTAGGAGACCTGCGTGCTTTAGGAAGCTTCCCAGCAGTCTTTCATAACTGACTATGAACACCACACATGGCTGCATTCTCTGCTGCTCAGAGTGGCAACAGAAGTTCAGAGCCCTAATTCCTGTCATTATCATGCAAGCAGATACAAGGCTTGCCTTCTGAAACTGCAGTAGGTATTTTTAAGTGACTAGGAACAGCCAAGACTGAGAGTCACAGGCTGCTCCTGCTTGCAGCTTTTCATTTTAACTCCAGCCAGAAATAGTTGCTGGTTGCTGTTGCTTTTCTCTCCTCAGAAAACTGCTGCTTCAAGAGTTAGTTTGACAGTGGCTTGTTTGTGCGCAATCACTTGCTGAAATGGGCATGCCAAGCCATTACTGTTATGGATATCAGGGATACAGATCATTACAAGTAATCACACACTTCCTAGAGCACAATTTTCAAGTGAAGTTCCTTCTAAAGACATCTATGGACTGCATGTTTGAAAGACTGTAGTTATTCCTTAACACAAATTTACATCTAGAAGCCAATTCAACACTGGGGTCAACTATAGGCATGAGCAAATCAGGTGGCTGCCTAGAGAAAGGCTGATGCATGCAGCAAAACAGCCCTTCCCCTTGCCCAATCTTACCAATACCACAGCCACAGAGGCAGATGGATACCGCTGCAAGATGCAGTGTAGGGGTAGCAGGGCAGCAGGTAGCCCCATGTGTTCAGAAGTGACAAACAGCACTCTCCAGCCTGCCACATCCCTCCAGTGCCCCAGCAGCTGCAGCAGTAACAAGGCTGGCTTTCCAGAGTTCTGCCCCTGACCAGTGTCCCAGCTCCAACCCATTCTCCTCCCCTTGCCATATGGGGAAAATGAGGCTTGGCTTGACTAGCCTCCAATCTTCAGAGTCACCTGCCATCCTGATACCTGGTCAACAGCTTTGCTGGCTCCAGCTTAACACTGAGGCAGCACAAGCTGAGAATAACAAAGACTTCTTTCCTATACCTGGCTTCAAGAGCATCCCTACAACTGCCAAGGTGAAGTAACTTTGTATTAGTCTTCACAACACTAAAATGAAGATTCATTAGCATGTACTATGAGACAACGCAATGTCAACAGTGGTCAAGATGGACCATCTTCATACACAAAATAAGAGCCCTCATGAAGCAAACACCTATGTCTTTGCAGATTAAGCCAAGGAGGCTGGCTCCAGCTGAAAACTGAGCAATCCTGTACCTTCTCTGCACCAGATATAGGAAAAACCCTCCATATATACATATGCACACACACATGCAGTAGTGGGGTATTTAGAAAAGCAAAACACAAGAGGAACCCCACATGTTAATTCAGAACAGGTTCACAAACTAATTCTCATGCCTTTCATGCAGTCCACCATATTTGGAGAGTACTATCCCTGTCTTTCTCTAACAATCTCCCAGTCCTGACAGAAGCAGACTGTTTGCCAGATCAGGCACATTTCAATACCTTAACACACAGGCCATGCACTAGTCATGTAGTAATACACAAGTCAGTTAAACAACACCTAAATTCCCTGTACTCCCCAAGGAGTGACCCTGGACTGACCAACATCACTGAAGAGAGGTACTATGACACTGAATATCAAGGCCTATCAGAACACAATATACAGCAAGCATGCATATGACAAAGAAAGCTCATCTTAGATATAATCATTCTCATGTGTATGAAATATTTTGCATTTATATAAAACATGCTAAAACACCAGTAACATCATAAAGAGACAAAATACCTTATACTTGTCCGCATGTATGACTTGTATATGTACGAATTGTACAGAAAGATATCCAAGAGGCCTGCACTGTTAAACTCCTCTGGTGCTATCCATCTTTTCATTCTGCTTGTCTTTTTATCAGTGACTCAGTCATACAGTGCTTAGGACAGAAACATCTATTGGTGGTGATGGGGGAAAGGCAGAGAATTTATCACAACGTATAACAAAGCAATACTCTGCCAATACTGCAGTCATTACCAAATTGTTTTTCAAAACACTGGAAAAAATTAAAGATCATCCCTTTTAATGCATCCCTTTTAATGCAAAGAACATATGCATTTCCATAAATCAGACAATCAGCATTTACAGCACCAGATCCCTAAAGACTGCATCAGCTGAAGTCTTATTTTGCTTAAGTGCCTTTCTCCTATTAGGAGAGATTATACCTTACTCTTAAACAGTAAAACTCTAAATTACCCATTTTAAAATAATCATATTTTTCTCTGCCAGAATGCCATTCAAATCAAAATGTTTTTCACTAGCTTTTTATTTTCCTGCTGGTTCAATTACCAAATTATAGTTTACTACAAGTGATAATTTTAATATCCATTCCTTAAATCAAACAGCTGAGGTGATGCTGATTTTTCTACACGCAGCAATTCCATAAAGGATCGCCTTTGCACAATTGTTTCAGACAAAGCTTTCAGAAGAAACTGAAACTGCACAGATAAGTTCACATGGAGGGGGACTCTCAGTGGGTAAACAGCTGTCCTTCATATGGAAGGGCAACAGTTCTAAGGCCAGTAGGTAACAAGGCTGTTTAAATGTACTGTTACAGACTAATTTTTGCTGATCCTGAAAAAAAGTTGAGTAACCACTGAGTAATATTCTGAGCTTGAAACACAGCATGCCAGTTTTCAGTCATTCTCCAGGGTAAAGTTACATTTTCAACACAGCCATTAAAGGCTTAATTCTGAACCCACCCCCCATGTATATAAAAAGAATCATTCACTTGTCTAAGAGCTGCTGGTGCCTACGCAAACAGCAAGCTGAGTAACATCTGATGTTTGACTGCTGCTTCAGTACATGATATTGATGAGTAAGCTCTTGAAGAGACATCCACTGCAGTAATCAATGTCATTCTTCAGTAGATACTTTTTCTGGGAAAATACAAGGCCATCTGATCTACTTATTCTAAGGAAGCTGTCACTTTGGGGCATTCTTCCATATACAAGGATTACAAGCATTTCTTTTAAACTACCTGATCGCACCAACATCTGAACAATATTCAGGTAGGCTAGCTGTCAGGCAAGCCATTGTAAAGTTGTATTCACAAAAGCAAGAAGGGAGCTTTAAGTCCTTTTCAACACTCACTTCAAAAAGATATTGCTGAATACCATGCGTCACAGCAAAAGAAACTAGAAAATATCCACTAATTCTGCCCAGCCACCACTCAGCGACATAGTGCACCTAATTCAATTTCCAATTCTTGGAGATGGTTTGGATTCTTTTCTTCCTAAGTCAATGCTCCTATCCTCTTAAGTTATGCACTCACTTGAGCCCAAGGTATGCACACATAGCAGAGGGCAGGATCTAACCACTTGATTTGTGATGGTTCCCCCTCCTAGCATTCAGAAAAAGGCCTCTACAAGCTAAATCAGTGTATAAGTCTTAGAAGGATTGACGCTGTTTTCACCACTCTTTTTTCTTCCCCCTACACATTGGCACAAATGGAAACAGTTTGTTGGGAAAAAAAAGGGGGCAAAAAAAAAACCCCAACCAACCAAAAAAAAAAACCAAACAAAAAACACCCAAAAAACCACTGCACCCCCCCAAACAATAAAATGCAACAAACCTCCATCACCTCTAGACAAATTACATGAGCCATCCAAACAGATAGATATGTAAATACTACTTGACATTCTTTGTTGCGTGGCACCGTACAGACACAGATTTTTGAGAAAGCAAACTGATATGGGACTCCCAAGACTATCAATGACCAACTGCTATTGGCATGTTAAATAATGCTCATCACCTTCTTTGCTGCACCCACCTTTGCTTTATCACTCTAAACCAGTAAAACAAATACATTTTCAGAAACTGTGTAAAAAAAAAAAAAGTCTAATAACCCATCTCTCTTGCATTTTAACCCACATCAATCAAATGGGTGCTTTCAGCCCTCTATTCAAGAGTGTAATAGAAAATCCACAGCTGTTCCATCTCAGCAGAATTATGACCATTTGATCAGATACTGCAGGCAGTAAGGAGTATATACTCCAGCAGAAAGGAAAACTTTCCAGTCAACACAAATCCCATAAGGACAGTTTAACCAGTTTAACAGTGATATTGACATTTAAATACTGGAAATTTACTTACAACTCTTACTCTGGAGTAAGTACAACCAACCATCTGCATCTCTGAAAGTGCCAAAAAAGAAAAAAGCTCAACGCCAGATTCTGACTTGCACTAAAACACAACTTCTTGTACCCCTTTAACATTGTTTTAGTTAGAATACAACCAAGCTGAATATTTTCCTTTGAAGCAGCACATTACAGATGTCAGTGTGAAATACCATGTACGTGAAATTATGCTACATGATGAAAATGCCAAAGTCTAATTGAGTACAACTGAAAGAGCCTTGCAATAAAATTGAAATGCTCCACAGAATAAAGACTGAGCTTCTGATCAATCTCTATAACTGTGTGTATGAATAGCCAAGATTAAGAAGCACGGAAGAGAAGAAAAAACCCAGCATATGTATGTTTTGATAAAGTACAGGATAAGTTTTTACACGTTGCCAAAACAGAACCCATAGAAAACACAGAATTAAAGAATGCTATTTATGATAGTAAATTACCGCAGCACTCAATACCTAGCTAGGTATAGCACTTCACAAATATATGATCTGAGGGTAGTTTTAAATTGAACCCAGGTAGTTTAACATAGTTCTGAGTGGAAGCATAATATATTTTCTATTATACGTTCCCTTTTCTCTGCTAAGTTACACAGGTATATTTGAAACCAGAAAACAAATATACAGCCTACATGTAACACACACCCCTTTTAATATCAGGTTTTTTAAAAGCACAACAGTTAGTGAGCAGCATTCTCTCTTACACTGCAAAACACCACTACAACTGACTGACAGATTCAGAATATATGGTTTTACGAAGTCAAGGAGCAAGGTTAAAAAGGCATCATAACAACAGGGTGAAAGAACCTCTAAACTGCAGCTGCAGTCAAACTAACCTGTGTAGCATGCTGCTCCAGTAGTTTCGATTTTCATCATGTCCCAAACCACAAGCCAAGAATATACTGAATTTAGAGAATAGTTTGAGGCATCTCGGCAAAGAAATCACAAGGCTGACTGCACTAAAACAATGCAATTGTTAAACTTCGTCATCAATGTAATTAGAAGCAAGCAAAACAGCAAGCAATAAAGCATTTTACCTTTTTAAGGAAAAGTTTCTGTAATTTCTTGTGAGGTAGCTTTATCATCTTCTTTCAGCATTCAGGATATGGGTCAGATGCTGCAAGCACTTGAGCCATTCTGCAGGGCTTTCACACCTTTCGTCTTCTCTATTAACTCGCTGCAGCCAGCTTAGCTCAGTGCGTCACCAGCCCAGCCCAGCAACAGATTAAAGGCAAGAGCTAGGCTGGATCTCATCTTTGACTCAAACAAGGAAGCTATATACAGACACTCCAGCCTCAGCCAAAGCCTACAGCTGTGTTGTCAGCATGAGGAGGAAGAGAACAGCTATGAGGTCTGCATCTTTCCCTAGAAAACCTGTGAAGTTAAAAAGAGGTGCCTATCCAGAGGCAAGAATTAACAGGAGGATGAAAGAGGCATCTAGATGCTCAGTACCTTGCTGATTCTTTCAAATCCTGTGCTACAGACGAAACTTGTACAATGTTCAGGACTCTGAAACCTACCCAGAAATGCCTGCTGATTGTAGTTTGCCACCACACACCTGTTTATTGTGCCCACTGTACACAACTTAGCCGAGCACAGGAAACAGTCTAATTTATGTTTCCTATAAATCACTTGGAGACTTGCTTACTTTGAACAGCTTTTAGAAAATACTCTATGAAGAGAGAGATTACACAGAGATATTACATACAGATACACACAGAGGTATTTATAGAGTGTACCAATGCAAAGTTTGGTTCAATACCATAGGAAATAGAGATCATGGACACTGCTGCCTTTGCTTTGGGAATCTGCAAGCAACATTAAGCTCCAGATTTGGAAGAATAAGACCCAGCAGCACACCAATGATGTTGCATCTCATGGGCCACTCATGTCCTAAACCAGCAAGGTGCTGTAGGACAACCTGATCTGAAACACAGTGTTGGGCACTCCCAATTACGTCAATGGGATAAATCCCTATATTTAAGAATGAAGCACACACTGAAAGCAGCTAGTATAATCAATTTAGAAGTCATTTCATGATCAAGCTACCACCCTGATCATTACTGTAGTGCTTGAAGAGTGAGCATGTGTGAGGGTACACAAAAATGTATTATGAGGGGAATTTCTTCAAAACAGCCAGTCACTCCAAATTCTCCATCCCTTGTTTTTATACCATAAATATTTCACAGTAGCTGCAGCTAAAAAAAAAAAAAACCACCCTCAAATCTGTAGCAGTAGTCTGTATCTACCTGTATTTTGTTTCTGCCACTTGCATCATTCCCTTACCACAAGAACTATGGTTGCTCCTCTGCCTTCTTGCTGTCCCACTCTCTGGGAGCCCACGTACCACACTCTCAAATGGTACTGCAAAGTTCCACTCCTATAGAGGCACATGTACTTAGCTCCCAGCAAGTGTCAAGTCCTAGAGTGAGCTAAGGAAAACAGAGGTTTGAAGTTAAGCACACACTTAACTGCAGGGGTTTGTACTCACAGGACAGCCAAACATGACAGGCAACTCGCAGCTGCAGGAAAATGCAGAACCAAACTCTGAGAACCGATGCCACTATACACCCAAGAGAAAGTCCAAGTCCTACTGAAAAAGCACACTGACAATACCACAGAACAGAAGTGCAAGTTGTCCCAAAGTATTGGTTATGAGCAAAAGTGGCTCAGGACAGCCACTGAGATAAACCAACAGTTGAAGACAAGCACTAGACTTGGTGAAATCATTCAGAAGATATTCTTGCTATCAGGTGTTCAGTCTGATGGTGGAGAATAACAGACAATTTTTCTGAGAAACAATCTTGCACCAGGAGGATCTCTATCAGGACAATACCAAGATGATGCCAAGCCTTATTTCCAGAAATGGCTTCAAAAACTGGCAACTGGGGAACACGAGCATGGGGACAGGCTATTTCTTTGGTGTGTTATATGCATGCAGCCTCTGGGTACAATTTTGATAAAAGACAAAAAAACATTTTCTAAGTTTCACTGCGCAAGATGGAGAAGAATCCAAGATACCTATAAAAACAAGATGGTGAAAACACCATAAAAGCCACCAGCGTGCATACAGCAGGAACATAAATTGCAACCCCATTAGCTCCTTAGTAGTTTCTGCTATAAAAGGGTATATTTGATCAAGAAGCTTGGATTGCAGAAAAACTTTTCTTTCCCCTACCACTCCTCAAAAGGCTAGAGATATGAGACATCTTTCTCCTCTCCTGTCTTGATACACCAACTCCTAGAGTCACCTTGAGGAAGAAACAAGGAAGCAGAGCACAGCAGATACTGCCCCATTTCTAGATGGCACTAAATACACTGTAGCCTTGACTTTGGAAAGCAGAACTCCATGCTGCTTCCAAAATAACCAGCGCCAAAATCCACAGAAGTTTGGACTTGGAAGTCCCACTACAGGCAGCAGCCTTTGCATGCACTTTTTTACCCCTATTCTTATTACTGAACATCACTGTCTGGCAGACCTTGCTCAAGCTCTAAAACCAGTTCATATGTAACATCCCCTCCCTTCACACCTTCCCAAACACCCAACAGAGGCACCTTCCTGAGGAAATAATACCAAGGACTACTGCAATCAAAGCAAGGAAATAAGCTTCTCCATAGCACCTGATCTGTCTTCCTGCTGTCCCAAGTTACCTTCCAGACAGTCAGGAAGTCTCTGCATCACCTTTGTATCAGACACAGAATACCTGTTCAATTAAAACAAGAAAGAAAGTCTGACAGCCAAGGTTTTAAGGGATTCGCTCCATGTTCTGCTGTGACTTTGGACACTGTAATCAAGTTTGATACAGGCTTTTCTTTCACCTCTTTCAGTTTTGTGAGAGTAAAACATCCCCAAGTATTCTCCCTAAATCTGTATTACAAATGCAAGCCACCTTCAAGGTTATTTCTGTTTTCAAGACTTTTTAAGCAACACCAGTACACAGCAGCCATTAAAGAATGATGCTTAGTTTAGCCATTTGCAAATCCTTCCAACAGCCAAGAGCTTTTTCAGGAGATTTCACACAAATTCATAATAACTCAGGCTGAGTAAATCCAAGAGAATAATCCAGTGATTAAGTTGGTATGAGAATGGATAAGCTTTTATACCATATACTGTTCTTATTACAATTATCAGTGTAAAGATGAATTCACATTGTAGGTAATCCCTTAGCATGGCAAACCAGGAAAGCCTATTGCCCAAAGTGAATGCCTTAGAGCGCTTGAAATGTGTGCTAGGATATAAGTCTGAACCTAACAGGTGGATCCAACATCTTTGTTTTTAGGTTGTTTGTTTGTTAACAGTCTAATTCTAAGACTACAGATGATCTGAAAGCACACATTTTCAGAGTTACAAAACCTGCTTATTATACCAGTGACCCTTAATGCCTAGCTCATAGCTATTCAGGAAATACACAATAAGACATAGCTTCAACCAGATACTTCAGGGATAAACAGAGAAACACACAACTGGAAATGTCACATCTTCCCTTTCGGATAAAACATGTATTTAGTTCTATTCTCTTAGTTTGTTAGCATTCATTTGAATCTACCTGCATCTTTATTTTACTTGTGATTCTTGCACATTTTAGACTTACATACAGTAAAGAAGAGCTTAAAATTGCCTCAAATTTGTTCATCTTCACTTCTCTACTCAAAACCAGAAGGCACGAATCAAGAAAGACATCGCATTTCTTTCACCTTAAACTAAAGGTTTAACATGCAACTAAAATATAAAGAGGTTTAATATTATTGCAATCTCCTCATCTAAGTTTCTTTTCATTCCTCTAATAATTTTCCACCAAAAATTTGGTCTCAATAACTATGTTTCACTGCTTTGTCAAAGATGACATGACTGGATCTGAATAGAGTTCCAAATGAAAAAAGTCAGCACAGTGTCACAGCTCTGCTGTTACAGACTATTCATTTCCTCCCGCCTCTGGTACCTCCTATACACTTCACAAGCAGGAAGAGGGATGATGCTCAAAAGCCTGTATTCTGCACTTCACACAGGTACGCACAGCAGCACAGGAGTTGGCAAAGGCTGTACCTGCATACTGTTTAGTGTTTTGAAGGAGATCTCTAGGAATAGCAACACTGACAATTCCTTTTGAAATCTCTCTGTTCACCTCCAGTGCTTTTTCATGCCTTGATTAAATATCCCATTATTCCTCTATTGTGATATTATGTGGATGTACTAAAAATATGATATTATATTTTGCATTCACAAGGATAAAATGGAAGTTCTTTGCTCATAGGTAAAGAAAAAAACCAAACAAAACCTTTCCCATTGCCTTTGTCATCATCTCATCTCAGGTAAGGTAATTATACTGTTATGATTCCAGTAATTCCAGCAGTGGATCATAACCTAGAGTGAAACAAATCACACCAAATAAAGTCACACGAAAATTATATGCAAGGGGATTAATGCTTGGAAAATTCACAGCTTCTCCTAGGTATTTCATCTTCTGTGAATGGTGGGGGTTCAGATTTTTAAGAACTATGAGGCAGAAGAAACACCATCAATACTGGATTATTCTGAAGTTGTATTTACAACACACAGTTAAACCAATACCAGAGAAAGAAATAAAATAAGCTGCAGTTTAATTTAGGCAACTGCAAGATCTATTTTATTAAGGACTCTGTTTGCACTTACAGCAAACTCAGTAACCTTCAGCTAAATTTGTTTTCAGATACCCAACTAATTTGTACAGAATTCTGCACTGTTTACATCATTCAGAATTTCTGTATGGACAAGTACCCAAAGTACCACCATTAAGACTTAGCAAGTTTGCTCTGTAATGCAAGAGACCAGAGCATCTATGGCCCTGATGTTACAGAGAAATTTTGCCCCTTCTCAAATGCTTATCTGCAAAGTTAAGAAGCAATGTGGAAACAGGCTTCTGAATTCTATATGAATAGCAAACATATATTAAGTTCGGATGGAGGGAACAAGAGAACCATCTGCACATTGTCTATTTAGCCATCCATACATTGTCTATTTACCCAAGTTGTAGGATGTTTTATTTGAAAGATTATCAGGAACTATCATATTTTTGACTCAAATGGCAGTGTGTGTGTTTGGGCTGAGATCACTCACCTTCAACAAGACCCAAAATAAGCCTCCAGTAGCTCAGTGAAATACACCATACCTTAAAGGGAAACATTATACCAGGACAGTACAACCCAGGGTTAAAGAAGGAAAGATCACATACTGTAGTACATGATAATGCCAGAACTAGAGGAGGAAGCCCACACTGGAGACCTGTGCTTTTTAGGGGCTTCTGAAACAATTTTTACCCTGTAGAGTCTCTCCATTCATAGATTTCACAAATAATTGTATGTGAAGAATACTTACAGCCAATTTGGGTTGAATGAAGAAGTTCCAGCTTTGTAATTTTGCGAGTTGAGATTTGAAGAAAGAACTGTGATAATCTACTATAACAATTCATGTCTAACAGCCATGAACTTTTACACACTTGTGCTTATCTGAAGCCAAATAGCTGAGGTTTGGCTGAAGACTATTTTCTGGGAAGGAAATCTGTTCTGACTTGGGAGCTTTAGGAGAAGGACAAGCTCACTCCCAGCTGTGGTTTGTCTCAGTGATTAGCCATGCACACTTCTAAACCTGCCAATAGCTTCTAGCTATGTTCTCAGCTACCAGAACTGGGGAAAGGATACAGACTTCAGCTTCCAGTTACAGCTTCTCACACTAGCCCTGTGACTGCTAACATTTCCCAGCTGCTGGCAAGTGTGATTCACTAAACTGCATGTACTAGTTTCAGACCAGCTCTTATTCGGTAAGTTAAAATTTGTATTCAAAGAAAAAGAAAACCCCACCCTAAAAATGACTGAAGAGCTCCCATAAGTTCTCTCATAATGATTCATTAACTACTAAAAAACCTTTTTCCAAACAAGACAGACCTCTACTGCTGGATAAAGTTACTGCAGGCTTAATACAAGCTTACTCACTTTTCCAGAATAACCACTGCTCTAGTTACAGGTTATAGCTATGCACTGCAACTCAAGACTCCTGCTGCAGCATAGTGGCACAGTACCTCTCATGTAGCTTGTTGGCAGAGGTTGCCATGCACAAGGAGATGAGGTGAAGATTTCCCCACTAATGCATTTCTTTCCAAGGGGACATCTGATGGCAACAAACATGGCAAGGGGGTTGGAATTAAATGATCTTAAGGTCCTTTCTAACCCTAACTTTTCTACGATTCTATGCTCAGAACCTTGTGATGAGCTACCCTTCGTGGCACTGCTGTTGCTGCTTAAAATAAGTTGCTGCAGGTTTAAGCAAGAGGCTTAAAAGATAACATAGCTAAAACTAAGAAATTTGAAAAGGGTAAGATGAACGTATATAAGAAAAATATCAAGACGCCTCACTGCAGCCCTGCTTTACATTGACCTGAACTGCCCTCTATGACACTGGGACTAATATATGTCACCCACTCATGTACAGCATCCCAAATTGCATTCCAACCCTATGAAAGGAAAACTGACAACTGCACCCAAGCTACCTACTGCCAGTCTCCCTGT
>JARCZZ010029725.1:31360-46034 GCA_030323915.1 Brotogeris chrysoptera
GCTGCATCACAGTTAATGGGGTCTGCAACACTGGTGCAGCCCTGGGATGACATCAGTACCATGCAAGAGTCGATAAAATGGTAGTTTATCTAGTTAAGAAAAAACTAGCACTTCTCTTGCACCTTCATTTAAGAAGATTTAAGATTTAATAAGACTACAATTTAAGAAGAATTAGACTTGATTTAAGGAGACTACTATTTAAGAAGAAACAGATACTGAATCCTTCCTCACTTTTTAAAGCTAGAACAGTGGGATAAGGGAGGCCAAACCCCCCATTCTTCAAATCATTCAGGCTGGAAGCAACCTCCAGAAGCTCAGGCTCAAAGCATAAGCCACTCTCAAAGTTAGAATGAACTGGGACTCTGTGGTAGAAATTAGCTAATTACAGGTTGTGATTTGTTTCAGGTGTAGGATTTGAGGTGAGGGGAAGGTGCTTCTTTTAATACATGGCTGTAGGGAGAATTAAGATAAAGTCCTGCTAAAATGAAGCATATATTATACCTATTACTCTGATTCTCTAAGAATCATTGTACCACATCCAGCTTATTAGAGTACAAGGATATGAGGCACACCACAAAGTAGTTTAAAACACAGATATACAAAACGTATCTGGAAGCTCTGCAATAGCTTTCTTCAAGATTAGAAATACTTAGTTACCATGGTTAAATTTAACCCTGCTTCTGGGGTTCATTTCAACTCCACAAGATCTGCTTTCTTCCCCTTCAAGAAAATAAGGCACTGTTACCACTAAGGGACATTGTATTGCATTAATCCCAGTAATACATGCATCATCATCAATGCCCAAAGTGACAGTAATATAACTGATGCAGTTCCATCTTTAGAAAATATGGTGAATGTCTGTCTTGATGTAAATTCAGAAATAGGTCTTTGACATAAAGTAAATATGAACTCAGCCAGCTAGGGAAGAGCCACTACAGGTAACAAGGGACCGCACTCTCCAAAATATCAGGTAACTGAGGTTGCGCTGCTCACTACAGAAACAGTGCTGCTAGGAAAAGATGAGTGAGGCATATGAGTGAGCCATCTGACACCTGAACTGGTAACTTGTTAAATATCAACATCCGAAGTTTAAAGTAAGTTTTACTGAACCTGCACTAGATGTCAGCCTCATCCACTGCACAGCAGGGCTCAGCCAGCCTAGGCACACACTGAAAGCACATATTTCAGAACACTGCACTGTGCTTTCCTCCCAAACAAATAACACTCACATTTGCAGAGCACTCCATTATTAAGAATTGAATCTGCTTTCTGTTTTCACAGACAAAAATTAAAGAAACATGCTTTGTCTTTAAAACATATTTTCTCTTAAAGCTGGGATAGTTCTTTAACTAGACCAAAGAAAGGTTAAGAACAAACTAGCAAGTCAACATGTAGATGCAATGAGTGTAATCAAGTTTCTGTAGGGAAAAAAAATGTGGTGATGAACTTATGTTCCCAGACATAAGTACAGAAGACTTCCAAGAAAGAAAGGCAAGTCAAAAATCTCCTGTAAGAAACAGAAATAATGCAGCCCATTTCTCAACAGATTTATGGCTATTTTCCCTTGGACTCCTTTTTCCTCTTGCCTTTTTAGAAAGAGACATAGCATCCTAGCTTGCTCACGTCATTGATTAGCATGTAATTGATGGTTTGTGGCTAAGTACAGATCTGCTTTTCCCCTTTGATAGGGCACTGCTTTGAATCTTATTGCTGCTCATCTGTCAACTTCAACAAAACCTTTGAGAAGAGAGATCTAAACGCCTACCCTTCTTTCAAGTGTGACTGAAGCTGGCCATAATATTGAAGAGTTATTACTGAGGATGTACCATCAGTGTAACTCTAAATATTACAGGCTGAAGATCTAATCAAGTCTACCAACCCTGGCATCCTTCAACAACAAACTGCTGCACAATCGCTTGCTTACAGGTCAGGCAGTCTCAAAGTATGGGAGATTTCAGTAAAATTCTTATAAAATGAGATTTATGTTTGTCTCCATGGCAACAGCCTGCAGGCACATCCAAATGCAGTTTGATGTCACTGATGTTTATTTGCTACTTTCAGCCTAGCTAGCTCAAGAAAATAACCCTGGCTTCTTTGGATTTATTGGTTTAAGGTCTTCAGACACCAAGTACAGACTCATTAGCTAAAGCTCATGCTACCATCCCTTAGCTACTGCTGGTACTGAATATTTCTATCCCACAACTGCACAAAGACCACAAGCAGCTACAAAACAGTGCCTTACAAGAAGCATACATCATGTTATCTAATATTTCAGCGTGCTTTTTATAAGAATATAATGTATTTGGATAAGAGACAAAGTACACATCATGCTTCTGCCCCATTTATGTTACAATAACTTGCCACATGCAGCATGCAGACGGATTTGGATGTCCAGATCAGCAGTTACCTGACTCTCCATAAACAGTGTCAGACTGACTTTTCCTAGCCTCATAAGGACAATACTTTTACCCAGATCAAAAAAACTTACTGTTCTTCAAATTTACATGCAAAACCTTGGGTCCTAAGCCAGGCCTCTTCTTCCTAAGGAGAACAGCTATCTCTGTCCCCTAATAAGCTGCAGCACACATACAGCCTTCAACCATTAACTTTCTAATAAAGTCAGCTATTCAAGCTCAGAAACAGACCCCAGGACAGACACTAAAAGGCTGAAGGGTTTTATTGTTGATGAAACCATAAGCAAGGAACCTTCTGTACAAAAAGCTATACACTTCCAACTCCCATAAAGCAGGACTTCCATTGTTTCACATCTTCCTTAAACTCTAGAGTCCTGAGATCAGGTTAAGAGATCTAGTTTTCATTATATTTTCCCAAACTCTTTACCTTGTTTGGCTGGGAAAACCCTAATGTCATGGGTTTAGAAGCAGCAGTCACACCTAACAAAAAAAGTTAATATTACATGATTTCACTTTTCCTTTCCTTTTACAGAGAGATTAAAGGCAGTTTTAATAATGCAAGTGACCATAAGATCAAGTGACCAAGACCAGTATGTTTGGACATTTCCTGATGCGTAATTATAACTGCAGAAGAAACAAGAGCCAAAAGAAACAGCGCAGGGAGAGCTACCTCATATCAAGACCATCTCCAGATGTCTAGCACAGAAGGTCAGAGTGCTTCTCTGTCCAGTGTGACAGATGAAGCTCAAGTTCCCCCTGCCAGCTACAGACAGAAATTAAGACTTTCACACTGCAGCTGCCCCAGGGAACACATCCAGCACCTGTATTCTCTGCCATAACTAAATGAACAGGATTTGCAGGTGCTCACCACCCTCAAGAAGGCCTTTAATTACTGTAAAAGGAACACCTGCATGCAAGTTATATTCCCTCTTCCAAAATGTCACAAGCCCTTATATCCAGACAGCTAGAGAAAACAAACCTACACTGGTTCTCCTGCAGTCAGCATCTGCCTTGTATAGCACTTACCATGTCATTAAACACTTGCTCAGCTATCAGCCAGAGATACAGAGCTGCTGTACCTCACAGGAAGAAGCTCTTCCAACTGTTCACACAAGGTGCATCTACATTACTTAAAGAATGAAAAAAGGCAGTAAAAGCAAGCTGGGCAAAGCAGTGTTTCAACAGTCCTTTTCTGCCCCAGGACCTGGCACCAATCTCATCCCAGCTGTATAGCTGAGATACTTCACAGTGGGATACTGCTCAATGGGAATGATCAGAAGCTCTGCTCAATTTAGCCTACATAAGTACATGGGAACATTTGGTTTGCACACATACTTCTCTTGTTTCAGTCTGACATGTAAGTGTTTAGCTGGCTTTCTTTCTATAAAGCTGAAGGCTAAGACCTTCAGCAAGGGCAAGGATTTCTGTGCTTGGAATAAGTTAACAAACTTGAAAGGAGGCTCTGTAGATTGATATTGGGCAACAAGTTCTCTCCCTTAATAGCTGCAGCAGAGAAAAAAAAAGTTAACTTGGCTAGTCCAGAGGCACATTTACCTCACATTCAGCAGTATAAGCTAAGCCAGTTGTAAAGAAAGCTCTCAAGTGCCCACTTGTACTCAGTTATTTCAGTCACCAGACAGTAACACTCATTTTGTCCACTTGCTGTCCATAAGTGTGCTTGCAATGCACTTTTAAAGGCCGCCAAAATGTTGATGTAAATACATTAAAGTATTCCAATACCTTCAAAGCAACACAAAGACAATCATGCAGGAATATTTGGAGAACAAGTAACACATATAGGCCACTAAAAAAAAAAAAACAAACAAAAAAACCAGAAAGCAAACCACAATAGCATAGCAGAATCTAATCTAGAAGGCATTTCTAGTTTTTAAGCCTACTTCAACTCATTTGGAAATAGCCAGAGAATCAACTGCAGTCACAGCAGGTGGGAGTTAAGGGTCAGATAGCTCTCAAGAAAACATCCTGTGCCTATCCCCCTTACACCACCTTGCAAGGACCACCAGTACCAGCACCAAACCTTGCAAACTGATGAAGCCACCACTTCAAACATGCAAGAAGCACTTTCCATAGCTTCTAGATATTCCTGAAAGAGAACTCTAGTGCAAAGACAAAACATTCCAGGCTCAAGAAAAGCAATGTGTTGCCTTACCATCCCAATATGTTTGTGCAAGCAGAGCACAGTGCACATTTACTTACTTAGCATCTGTACTACTAGAAAAGTTAAGGAAGAAAATTTCATGTTGCTATGGTACATTGCCAGTATACAAAGTCTGGCACTAAATACATATTTCAAGCTTTTCAAAGAAACTTGGTGAAATTTCCTCCCAAAGCTGATGGGTTAAGTTAGGCTGCTTCAAGAGAGCTGTTAGCAGACCAGTAGAACCTGGTAAAACCTGCAAGAACAAAGTAAAGTAATTTCTTCCTGATCTAATCAGTCACGACAGTGAATCATCAGCAAGTTAAGATATAAGCAGTTATTCTATACAGAAGCTGAACTTAAAAGCCTCTTTTATCTCAATTCAGACATTACACCTAGTTTTCTATTCTCTGCCACAGAGCTTAAAATACTCAGGGTCTTGAAGCTACATTTACAAAAGGAGTTTACTGCAGAACTGATGAGCTACAGAAGTCAAAGTGAGGATGCAGGAATCACAATGTGATTTTGAAAACACCGGTGTCACCAGCGCTGCCCCAGCCACCAAGGAGAAAAATGACCACTGCTGCTGAACCCAGGACATAAAGGAACTCCTGGTTGACCTCCTGATATGCAGGAGCAGAACTGCTTCCCTATCTAAACAGAATATAGCCTTTCAAATTCCTGTTTCAAATCCAGGGAAGCTGCATGGTCCCAAGGATAGGAGCTTGCTCTGCTGACAGGCAGGGTAAGCCACAAAATAACCACACACTAGCTGTGTGATAAACACTGTTTGTTAAACAAGCACACTAAAACAAACAAGCACACTAATGTGAGCCAGGTAAACATCTCTATGTAAAGAAAACAAGTACAATAAAGCAAATCAGAGATATATGTATAAAAGTACTGAAGAAAGTTAGCAAAAACCTCAAACCATAACTGCATAGGAAGAACCAAAAGAAAGAAGTAGTACATCACCAGTTACCACTAAATCATCATCCAGGCCCACATTTCCAGCTGGACAGCCTCATTGCAGCCAACGCCAGGAGGCACAGGTAATTGGGAAAATTCCTGCGTGGTGCACCCACCCATAGGTGAGGGTTCCCCCATGGCCACAAGGGGGTGCCACTTTTATACCCTTAGACAAAACAACCAGCTTTATGCCATATCTCTGATTGTTTACTCATGGGGCCATACAGTTTCTCATGATCTCACTGCTGTCCACACTGAAAGCATTGGCCAGGCCCCCCAGCATGGCCAAGTATGAAGGTCATAGAACACCTGCACACCTATATTTTCCCATCCCTTTCTGACAAACAGTTACAGATGAATGTAAACATATATACTCTACCAAATGCATTGTGACAAAGCCCACACTTTGTTAGCTAGGTTTGATAATAAGGAAAGCTAGTGCCTAGAAAACATAGGGTTAGAATAGCTTAACTTAGGTCTAAGAGAACAATGTTTGTGTTGTAAGTCTGTAGTGAGATAACAATTTAGTGACCCTACTAACATGAGTGAATTATTTCTTCCCATCCTTCTACTTATCACTTAGTTTGGAGGCAGCGCCTCCCAAACATCCGCTAGCTTTGGGTACTCCTTGCCTACCCATCCTGTTTTGCTTGCAATAAATTTTGTACGAAGGTCAGACTGCTCTAAAACTTTGTCAGTTATCAGAGACTTACAGATATGGATGCTTTCAGCTAGTTTTGTGATTACTGAGGCACCCAACTGTGCCAAAGGTGAAAAGTACATCGTGAGAAAGACTGCTGACTTCAACTGGAAGACCCCCGCCCACAAACACCGGAGGGCAGTGAGCAAACGTCAAAAGGAGGTGACTTATGATAGTGAGTTCCTGCAAATAATTGTAACAGCCCCGCCTCTCTCTCGGGAATCTAATGAATATGCATGTTTGTGTGTAATAAACATCTGCTCGCTTAATGTGCGAGTTAGGAGGAGCGATCCCCCTTGCACCCGACACTGTAATAAACGTACCTGCTTTATAACTCTCCTTGAGTTGTAGAGTTTGATTCTGTGCATCAGGTTCCCATCCATTACAGAGCTGTATTCTGCCTAGCTTTTCATCAATAGCATTGTATAAAGCTTTACCTAGACACAGCTTCCAGGATTTTCAAATACTACAATGAACACAAAGCAAACAACACAATTTTCATTTGCACATTCAATATACCCCCTTCAGTATTGAGCATTTTAAAATTAATTATTCTTCTCATACAGTTACTTCAAGTCTGACAGTACGTACACCAAGTATCCCACCCAGAGCCAATTATTTAATCAAGGCTGGCTCTGGGAGTCAGAGGGGTGCAAGTCTGTCAGCTACATGCAGCATGACAAACCATATTTCAGGAAAATGACTCAGTGAGTTCAAAATGTTTTACACATTTAATTAAGTCTTACACTAACTCCAGTTGGCAAGCAGGAGTATGAATCATGGAAGCTAGATCACAGGAGCAAACTCAAAGCAACACAGAAACTTAAATGCTTATTCCTGGAGCTGAACAATTACTTACTACTGCAGGAATCCAGGTAACATCCTGCTTCACAGGCAAATATTTGTGGATGTAAAGCAAGAAGAAAAAAACTGCCATAATGCAAAACACAGATAATACACAAACCAGAGCTAGTGGAAGCATTGCCATCGAGCCTTCCTGTAATCCTCAGTGTCTTGTCAGCTGACACTGCAACCCTTTACCTACTGCTCTCCCTTTAGCATCTTCTACAAAGCTATGTCCAAGAGACAATGGCACACCAAGGCCAATGACTACCAGGAAGAGGTAGTTCTGATGTCATTAGCATGATCCGCGTGTACATCAATACATTTACTTGGTGGTTACCATACTTACTGTTATTTGTGACCCTCTTATTAAATATAAGACTAATATCCTGAGCTTCTTTATTTAATGAGAATATACCTTAGGATGCAGTACTGAGCTAAACTACTAACAAGACAGATCCAGCCTGTACAACATGATCTTGGTGCTAAAATAATAAAAGATTACGCACATATTTATGTTATCCTGTTGTTCATAAATTGCCTATTCCCGCTGCTGACAACAATCAGCTGAAGTAGATTAGAATACAGAAGAGAGAACACCAGCATCTCAGGTCCCACAAGACCACAGAAAAATGTGCAACAGATGTTTAGTTTAAAAGGATCCACAGAACACCCATAACATGCTGAGCTATAAACCAGTTATCACACACCAGAAAATTTGAGAGCAATACCAACTTAAAACATATAGATGCACCACTAGCTTGAGGTAGAAACAGAAACAGTCATTGTCCTTTGCTCTTTCACAGTTTTAAGTGTCTGAAGTCATCTACAAAGAAATATGCTCCCCCACAGCACTGTTTGTGTATCCTTTGTCATCACTGTGCTGATCTGCAAAATGACTAGCTTTCCACGTTGACAAGGAGAGCCTGAGTTCAGGGGCACTACCAAACATCAGAAGATGCAAATTGAAATACCTCTATTTCTAACTTGAACGTGGGTGCAAATAGCAATGTTGATGCAATAAAGGCTACATCCACACCTGTTGTTAGTGTAAAGCACAGCATCTCCCACATTGTGATTATTTCTTTTCCACTGCATTGCTACAGGACTACAAAGTAAAGGATCAATACAGTGATGGAAGTTACAGGAAGGCTATAATGTAGCACTGCATCTTTCTTCCCAGTATAACAATAAAATGATGCTTGGGAAAGAGGTAAATGGCTCTACATATTTTGCCCTTCACCACCAAGCTTTATATATTGACAATTCCTGCTTATGTGCAGCAAAGTCTCTTACTAACACCATGGAATGACAGAATTGCCACTAGTGCTGAACAGCTACTTTTTTAAAAGGTTGCTGCCTTCTTCCAGACTCTTTGAGAACAGCAGCTCAGAAACTCAGTATGCTCAAGTACCTGCCACTAACAACACCAGCCTCTACATTGTTTAATACGGTGTCCAGCCATTGCTCCAGCGTCTTCTCACTGTGTCTGTTTCCACCACTCAGCTCCAATTGCAGCTCCATTTCACATAGATGTCCTGAAGATGAGATTACAACCCTCGTCCTCTGTTGCACCAGCACAGAAAGCAGCTTTGTTTACTCCAGAGACCAGCAGGTTTTTTAGCTACTGGATAACAACCTTCTAAACAAAGACTCTTCTTAAAACACACACCACAAACACAACCTTCACCTAAAAAAAAAAAAAAACAAAACCAAAAAACCAGGATTTATCACTTTTGTCACTTCAACCAGCACAAAGCTCTACAACTGAGAGCATACCTCCCACAGAACAAAGACAACAGAAGAAGAGAAGTCCCTGCTACAGCAGTGGATTAGGTCTTTCCCTGGCATTCTTACAGTTGCTTCCTTTGTCAACCTGAAGCCATTATGAAACATCCTGGCAGATACAGTTGCTGTCTTCCCCCAGTCAAAGGGCATTAGCATTAAATATGGGGCTCAAAAGAGACATCTGTGGCAGAGGCTACAATGACTTTTGAAACCTGTTGCACTAACACATTTCAAGCTTCAGGTGGCCGCACCTCCTCTGTAGAAGGGATTAGTCCTTCAGCCATTCCCATGCTATAAATCTCAATGACACACAACACTTCAGTAGAGCCATCAGCAGTTAGCTATCAGTAAAAGTTTCCACACAACCTTAAACCAAGCAAGATTCAAACCAGTAATTAAGAGAAAGGCTGTCATCTTGTCACACCTTTTCATTCACCTTTACATCCAGAACAAAATCTCGCACAGGAAATGCAACAGGACTGGATATCAAGTCATACTTATTTGGCATTATGCTTTTATTGCTTATTTGTTGGCTTTGGATTCAGATGTTTAAAGGAAGTTTTGTTTACAGAAGGAACTACATACTGCAAACTGACAAACTATTCAGATTCCTAATCTGTTAATCTCCCATTCACTCAAGACTATCAGCCACAGAAATGTGTCAGTATCTGCAACAAGATTGCTTCTCATGTGCTATTTCCAGAAGTAGTAATCTCTCCCTGTGAAACTAGAGGCATGCTGTGGAGTTTCAAGGTCACATTCCCCCCAACAAGTATGATAAAACCGTATGAAAGGCTAAGACGATTGACACCAGGAAATGCAAGAGAATAAAGTAATTAGAAGTAGACCCAGACATATCATGTTCTCATGCCCTGACAGATCTCCTGATTCCATTCTCTAGGTCAGATGCACTCTGTGCACCTTATGCAAGTCTACAACAACCCTTCAGTTTTCCCCTAGAAGTTAACAGCATTATACATATCAGGCTTAAGTATTCAAGTGTGACACAATCTTCTCCAAGTATTTCATTTCTAGCAGCAAGAGATTATTTAAGCATCTGTGGAGAACCCAGACAGTTGTTTGAGAAGGAACCCTCAGCACACCTCTATGTGGATGAAGACACCCAGTACACAGTTCTGCTGGGATGGAGCTCTGACCTTTCTAAGCACCCACAGGGCCAAGGAACCAAGGCTACTTCTGCATGCTGACAAGCAGGGTAGACTACAGAAAGCTGCCCTACAAAAGCTTCCCTCTGGACAGACTCCATCATCCCCACCTCCACAAATCGCTTCTCTGCAGCGCTGCTGCAGGATAGGGTTTAGACACCCTTCACCCCAGAGGTCTGTTGGGTCACGTCCAGTCAGGAATACTGCAGTTATGAGGCTGGAGAGTGCTAAGCATCACTTCAGTCTAGCCTTGATTTTAGGAACAGAAGTCTGTCCACCTTCTCCTCTTACTTTCCCCAGGAGATTAACAGGGAGCCTTCTTAAGTAGGCTCCCGGAGTGACTTGAAATGAGATGAAGAAATCAAGCTTTTAATCCTTTCTAGCTAAGTGCATATAAGGACACACACACACCCTTAACCATTCCTTCCCTTTTCAGCTGAGTGCTCAGAGTACCTTTCAAGACTGGAGCTGCAGCATTTCAAGCATGGTGCTCTGCACCTTTAACTACCAGGGCTATATCTGTAACATAGCCCTCAGGCACACTATGGGATGTGGAAATTCACAGGTACTTCTGTGTAAGTCAGAGTTTTCAGATAACAGACACTCAGAGAAGACTCACTGACATAACCAAGACATTACTTTTGCAGTTTAATTCCTTTGCATCAGCTCCCTTTTAGGAAGGGTGACTCACAACCTTTAGTCTTCTTTAGATTAATAAAGCAAATTGTGTTAAAAGCTGCTGTAATATACACTGTACAAGTGTCTCAAGACTGTTTATCCTAATAAAAGAATTTTTAGACATGCATGTTTATTAGCACATATCAGGAAGCAATCCACTGTAATAACAGGCTGACGCACAAGAGTTTGTAAGTAATGCTGAAAGATTACTCTATTGTTCTGTCTCTTCCATAAGAGGTATTGCTGAATATATCAGGATAGCCTTCTCACCTCAGTTGAAAATGAGAGCTGTAGAACTGTAAGAACAGTTCTGAGAGAACTGTACTAAGAAGATAAAAAGTTGTAGATAAGTTCAGTCATTACTGGAGGTGAGAGCTGTGGTTGCTTAGAGTGTACAAAAGGATCAGGCTATTCAAGTGCCTAAACATGAATAAATATGCTTAAATGCCACACTTAAAACTCAGGTTAACATAAAAAAAGACATTAGTAAGAGAGATACACTGTACTTCAATAATCCATCATACACATAATCACTAATTAGGACAGGCTATGCTTTCCCTCCCCTTTCTGAAGTTTAGTGACCAAGAAGAAATCCTAGACCAGACTAAAACTTGGTACTCAACAATTACTGACTTCACACAAACATAGCAATTAAAAAGGGGGAAAAAAAAACCAGCTACAAAATACAGAAAAAATAGCAATCAAGAAGTCCAAGCCTGTATCTTCAATGAGACCGGTCTAAGCGGGGTCAGACTTTGTAGTTTACTAAGCTATTCACTCACATCCAGAATAAAAATGCATCTAAGACTTAAGGTTTTAAGTCCATATAATTACAACAAAGTTAATTTGATCACAATACCTATACTTCAAGCAACATAGATATGTAAGAAATTCCAGAGACACTGGATCAAAGACTTCAACAGCCAAGAACTCAGCTTCACATAGGCAATACTGTACAAATACCCACCTGCAAACCTAGACATCATATCTTTATATTCAGCCCCATACTTCTCTGGTGTTGACGCAACCCTCTCACTTCTACAGAGGCATTTTTACTACACAAAGTTCTTGACTACCTATCAGAAGTAACTGGCCAAATGAGACAAAACATATGCTAGTTTTTAAAGATCCAGGTGCTTAAGAGGATGCAACTGGCTTTCCTCCTTAGCCTCCAAAACATATTTAGAGCAGCAACAAAAAAAAAAACAAAAACAAAAACAAAACAACCAACCCATACCAGAATTTCCCAGACCATTGTAGATTTCATTATAATTTTGTGAAACTGCAAGTGTAATAAACAAGCACACACACTGATTAGACATCTTACAAATATGCAGAAGTCCTGCATTTGACTCTTTTGTTCAAATGCAGCAGGACTAATTTATTACTTGAAGCTCTCTTGCTAGTCACCAGGGAAATCTACTCATGCCTTTGGACAAAATAAATCGCACCCTGAAGCATGTAACTACTTAGAAACAGAAGCTTAATTTTTGACATCTACAATGACTGCATGACAACTTCCTTGTGTCTGACCATGTCCATTTTTTATTTTTTAGTCACAGATGCTAGAGCTACCTTCCTATTTTTCTCATCAAAGCTTTGAAAGCAATCAGTAAATGACTTTTCTTCCAGAACAGCAGCAGTGCTTGTCTTGCTTTTGCCACATCACCTTTTCTTTGGGGAGTTACTTATAAACCTCAAAGAAGCATAAAAGGAGAAAAGAGGATTCAAAGGAACAATTCTTACTTCAATACAAACCATTAAATTCTTGAGAGAATAAACCATAGTGTAAGCAAGAACACTAGAATAAGCTAGGGATAAAAGGGTAGACAATAAGACTTCCAGCTCATTGTAGTGAGGAAAATGGATTTTTGCACCCTAGAGTTGTAACCAGCTACACGTATATTTCAGTTTGTTTCCACTTCAGAAAAATAATACAGCTCTCTAGGAGACACTATTCTTATCACAGAAACAATTTATGTTTGACTCTAGGGACTGCCAAGTGACTCATGTCTCCTGATGACATATTTTGCTCATAGCCAGCATGCTTTCTTGGGCACCAACTGGCATTATGGAACAAGTTCATTTTTCATGCGGGAACAGTTCTCCCCAGATGAACTTTCATTTGACTTAAGTAATAAACCTTGTTCAAAATCAAGCAGCCTAATTCTGTGAAGTGCTTTACATCTTGCGTACACTTCTTCAAAAGCTCTTTTCCCCATTCAGCATGACATTGGCTCAGCAGTGACTAGTACAATCCAGTCTACAGAGCTTATTTTAAAAGCTTCTGAACATATATATTGCTATGCATCTGAGTGCCTGCCACAATAAACGAGTTGTCTGTTCTAGTGTCCAATTAGGAAAAAATTTGGCTGGTTACTTGTTTGCTCTATAGCTAAACACTAAGCTTAAAAAAATCCAACACACAACCAAAACCACAGCAGCAACAAACACGCCTCCTTATGCAGAGTCCCTAAACTCTGCTGGTTGAACCACCCAACTACATCAGTACTTCTTGAAGTATCAGGAACAGAGACAACATCACTACCACAGTAAAGTCCTGATTCAATAAAGGCTCAAGAAAATTGCAGCAAACACATCTAAGTCACACTTCAGTGGGAATGAGCATCAGCTGTTAGGGAAGGAAAGATATGCCACCAATTGTAATTGTCACTTCTCTACCAGCTGAATCATCATTATTTCTTCATCTAGGTCTCAATAGACCTAAATAAAGACATTTTAAGAAGTTACTTTTAAATGCTATTATCTTGTCTCTGATGTATCTGAGCCACACCACCACACTGAACACAGTAAGAGTGATTCCAAGAAAGTGGCAGACTGCAGTAAAAACAGCTAGAAACTAGAGTCTAACAGCTGAAACATTTGAATGTTATCCCATTCAAATTTCACAATTCCTCCAGTTTGTATAGCAATTTTTTCCTCACACTACTTTGTTCAGAACATTTGAAGTTAGCTATGTCTCTATGTGCTGTATGAGTTGTATTGGGGATAAAAGGATACAGACCTAAGTAAAAAAAAATATATATATATAAAAATGGGGTTTTTTATGCGGATGTCTCCCCTATGTCTGTCCCAATTCAGCCGATGAAGACAGTGACAAGAAGTTAATTTGTAAAGAAACCAAAAGTAAAAAACTCTCTTTCAAAGCAGATAGCACAGCTGTCCTCCTGTCAGCTTTCCCTCCAGCACTAGGATGCTGAACACAAACTCTGGGGACGCAATAGGAGAAGGAGACACTTCTTTCATTCCATCCCACAGCTGTCCCCTCTCCCATTTTAGCCTCAAAGAGTTAATGCTGGAATAACTCTTCACCTCCATCAAAGACACATATATGCTATTTAGCATTAGGTTAAACGGAAGCCAACATTTTATTGTTTGCCTGATCAATTTAATTCCAAAGCAAACTGCAATTATTTACTTCAAAAGAAAAAAGGGAAAGTAGTGTTAGGAGATAAACACTGCAGATTAATTCCCCAGACAAAAAAATTAATCTAAAAACCAATTAAGTTATTACCTACCAAATCTTTCATATAAGCCAAGTACTGATATTTTTTAAATAATAAAAACTTATTTAAGATGAAACAGCTTACACTACCTACCTACCACCTCAAAGAACTACTCTTGAAAGGAGAAAACCGCCCATCATTTGTTTCTGAAATACATCACCAGTGTAATTGCGTAAAGATCTATGCAAGGTCATAACTTTCTGGTTCATATTAAGGCCCACATTGGAGCTTACTCAGTATCTACTTCTATAGAAAGAACCAGGTCATCCCAGAGAGATTTATAGTCATCTCTGTTTTTAAATAGGTGTGTAGCATAGCATCTGGATTCACAGTCATTTACTGTGACAATGCACTACTTGATAAGAAAGTTTTTCTTTACTTTGAATTTCTTTAAACACATGGTTCCTTAATTCTGAGGGTCTGGGAGGTTT
>JARCZZ010029725.1:52385-77540 GCA_030323915.1 Brotogeris chrysoptera
CTGAGAAAGACAATTCTAAGCCAAGTTCTAGCACAAAATACAGTCAGTTTAATTTTAATCAGTAAAGTCACTTCAAATTTACATTGCTGTAGGAAGCATGTTCAATTCTTCACCCTCAGCACAGGTAGATTAACCTTTGAATCCATGAGAACATGCTTTCTCCAAGATACATAACATGCTAAGAGATAGAGGAGAAAAGAGCGCACTAGCACTACTGAAGTTGCTGATGAATAGTCAAAACCATATTTGCCATAGAAATTGCAAAGAATGGAGCACTAAAGAAGATTATTCATGAACAAACTAGAGAACTGAAATGATATTTCTCGTTGAGGAAATAGAATATATAAAATAAAAGAATATATAAATAGGACCAGATTTTCTAAACACTGAATTCCCATTTAAAAATTGTCATTTAATGGGTACCCATCTGAAATCTATTACATGATGAACCCTTTGGGAAAAGTTAGAGACACTAGTGACTGATCACACAGCTCCTCAGCAAAATATTCCCAAGGATGTACTTCACTACCCCACCCATCCAGCTTGAGTGGGATCAATACCTCTGCCTACCCACAAAGAAATTCTAGATCCAGCAATTATCTCTGTTTTCTTGCTTACCTGTCAGACACAATTAATGAGCTCCTGAATCAACAGGTGACAAGCAGGACTTTGTTCCAATCTTCCTTTATACAAATATAACATAGAGCATGTTCTCAATGCACTCTTCCTTATCAAGAGATTGATTTACTATAAATGCTGTCTTTAATATCTGCAAGTCATTCACTTGAGTCATGCACAGGCACTCATAAATGCCTCTATTTTAAAAGAGTTTTTTGGCATTAAGGGAAGAAAGAGGTCCATATGCATAAAAGAAAGGAACTGTCTCCCTCCTTGTCTACTAACTGTGAAAAGCTTCCGTGAAAAAGAACAAGTTGTAGACAACCATGAAAACATCTTATCCCACACAGATTCCGAGCCTGTGGCAGCTCCCCCAGATCAGCCCAATCATTACTGTTTAAGCTGCATTCAGCTCATTAAAGAATAAATGTCACTGCTGTTTGCAAAGACTGCTCTTCATGGCCAATAGCCCACAAAGGAATTTTAATTTCTATGTACCTTAGTTGGATTTGAGCAAACAGTACTTTAGGAATTCTATTGTGATTTAAAGGGGCCATAACCTATAGCTTATTTTTGATGTGCTTAGAGATAGTAATAAAAGGTGCTTTATCTGTTGTCCTTATCTAAATAGCAGAAAGTTTGCAGTTGTAATTCCTTAGCCCTCAAAACTGTTCAATAAGCAAAACCTCAGAAAGAATGACAGAACAGTACAGCTCATACTACTGTTTTCTTTAAAGCAGGAAATGCAAACAAAGCCACCAAAACCCACAAAACCAGACATCTGATTAACTAGCATTGTAAGGGGTCAGCTACACTTGGTAAAGAGACCCACATAGTTTTTCCTGAAAGAAAGGTCTAAATAGTCTCTACCGACAAAAGAGATGACAACAGAAAGCCACTGTCCCAAGCAATGGGCATTATTAGGCTTCGATGCAGGAGCTTACCCTATGATTTAGGGAAGTTTTCCCAGGAGTTAATGGCAGAAAAAGAACCCCACCAATCTGAGCAGTGACTGAAGTGTGTTCTGCCTGGGGCAGAAAGAAAAAAAACACCACAAACTGGAAACGCAAGACAAATTGATTTTAGGAGGAAGGAAGAGAACAAAACTGAATACTGTGGTCAATGGTAAGGCAGACCTGGGTGTAGAAGAGCATGATTCCTATGATGTTCAGCAGAAAACTGTTCACTATAAGTATAGCTATACAAGTCTTCTTATTGACAAAGTGACTTAATCAGGTGTCAGTCGACTTTCTCAAACAAGATCAGGAACAACACGCTGTTTCCCACACATAACCAGTTTGTGAGCACCCAGATTCCTTGCCTCACACAAAGTGGAAAAAGTGACAGAACTCAGGAGTGAATTATATTATGTAAACCCCTGAAACTTGTTCTTAACCTAGGGTCTCCAGAATGAGCTATGTTACAGCATCACTTCTGCTGCATTGTTTAAATACAAGCACTCTGTATGAAACCTTTTCCACAGTTCAGCAGCTCCTCTTTTGAGAGAAGTGGTTTGTGCTCTCTGTAACCTGGCTGGTTAAGTTACACTCCCCTCTGTCCCCCTCCCCAAAACCCTATTACAGCACTCTGACTAAAGAGCCAGGGCAAGGGGCAGTGTTAAAACAGAAGCCCCCACACCTCGCAAGTTCCTCATCCATTTCTATTGCTTGATACAAATCTGTATCTGTGCTGGAAACAGACCTGGAATACTTTGCCGTTATTGCACTACTCCAGAGCCCCAAAAATACTCGAGAAACCACTCTGCTCAGTACTGCACAAAACACATACCTTTCTTGACACAAGACAATCTTAAATTGCGGGTACTGAAAACTCTACAAGACAAATCATGAGTGCAATATAACACAGCAGCCGGCTAATTACCATAGCACTGTGTTTCCAAGTACAACCCTGGAAGCACAGTCCTGTGCTTGGAGGTAACAGGCAAGGGCCTGGCTTGCATTTTGTGCTGATGCTAAAACAAACACGAGGCAGCCCAGAAATCAAGGCAGAAGTGAGGACCGCGGACCTATCCTAGCCTTAACTTGGAGATCGAATACTTAAAGCTTGAACGTGAGCTCAAGAGTTATTCAGCCTGCTCTGCCTGTTTCCATAGGTTTTACACGCTCCTTCCCCTGCAGCCGCCCCACATCCCCAGAGTACGTTCCGATCGAAGCCCACTTCAGGAGCGGACAGAGGGAAGCCGCACCAGACACCCCGCTCCACGCTCCGGTGCGGGGCAACAGGTTTCCGAGCCGAGCTCGGGGCTCCCCGCGCCAAGGGATGCTCATCACGCTCCACTTCGCGGGGCTTGGGGCAGCACCGAGACGGTTTCCTCGACGAGAAGGGGGCCGGCAGCACCGCTAAGCCTGCCAGCTCCCCTCACCGCCACCCTCCTCACCTCTGTCTCCATGGGCTCCACCTCTATCCCTTTCCATAGCTCCAGTAAGTGGGCGATCGGCATGCTGGGCGCCGTCTGCCAGAAGCCGGGATCTAGCACAAGGAAAGCGCAGCTGCTGCCGAGGGAAGTGGGGGGACAGGAACAGTGAGGCGTCACCCGGCGCTGGGACACCTTCCAGAGGGCGGCCCGGGACACTCCGCTCGCTCAGCAATATGGCTCCGAGCTGCCCGCCGCCGCGCCCCAGGGAGCCCGCAGGCGGGGCCGCTCCGCAGCCGCGGAGGCAGGGCAAGGCGGTGGCAGCCTCTCGGCAGCCCGTGGCGCTCACCCACCGTCCCGTGCCGTCCCTCTCCGCCGCCGCGGCCGCTCTGGAACGCTTCGCAGCGAAGAGGGAAAGTTGAGCCGGAGGATGCAGCGGCGGCGGGCGCTGCTATGGCAACGGCGGCGCGGGGAGGAGGGGCTGCGCACCGGGGTACCCGAGGGGAAGGGGGCACTGCTGCGGCATGGAAAAGAAAATGAAGTGATTAAACCGGCATTTTTTCCCCACAATTCAAATCCTTGATAACTGGAGAGGGAGTGCAGGTAACAGGAGGATAGCTGAAGTTTAGCTAGCCCGATCTCATTTCCATCTTAAGATGAATTCTCTAATCACCTACTTTGTCATTTTTTTTACTATGAAGCCTGTAGTAAAGCCTGCCTACTCAGATGCCATTTCCTTCTCCTTCAGCTCTCACAGCCTGTTACAATCTTCCTATAACAGATTGTGACATCACACCAGACACCCGGCTGCAGACACCGATTTATGCAGATGTTGATTTAGGTTCTCCTCAAACTGAGGTTTAAAGATGCATGTTATGTTTCTCAGGCAACTTCATTATCATAAAAGGTATTTATCACAAAAGGTGCTACAGTTAATGAGTCACTGCTCTTCAAAGAGCCATTTCAGAACAGTCAATGTGAAAAACACATTTTTTTCTTCTGTTCCATGCTCAAAAAAGTCAGTTTATTTCTGTAGCAGCAGGAATTTGATCAACAAGAACTCTTTTGCCAGTCTACACAAGAATATTTGTGTTCCTCCTCTGGTACCATTTCAGCTCCCTCAAACCCTGTTTAACATGAGTAAGCTGCCTGCTCAATGCCAAGCAAGATTAGAAGAGAGAACATCAAATTCACTGACCATAATAAAGAAAAACAATTAGACCCCAACAAGAGCCATAGAGCTGTGCATTTAGATACTGATGCAAGAACTCTTTCACATACTTTTACTTCTGTGGCAGAATATGAACACTTTTCTGACATCTGCATCAACACTGAACCAACAGCTCTTAACACCACTTATGCAGTTTCGCCTGCTTCACAGATTGAGCAATTAAATATGTAGATTAGCTTTACTCAGTGCTCACAGAAGAAAAGTGCAGTGGGAGTGAAGTCAGTCACATAACAGACATCTGGAATCAGAAGCTACAGTTACCAGGCTGCTACATATCCCCTGGCTTTCATGTTCTGCCCCTGCTTCCTCCCCAGCAACACAAGAGACAAGCATACTTATCATCTTTAGCCTTACATGCAGGCTCTCCCCAACAGCCCTGTAATGTCAACAGCTGGGAGGCCAGAGCCAAGATCAGGTGCAAATCCAGAGCACAAGCCACCTTTGCTTTACAAAAAAGAGACCTTCACAAGACACATGTTCCCAGAGTAGATCTATGAAGACTGTACATAATTATCTCATGTGTAAGGAACTTTAAAACCTGTGTTTAGCTTTGATTTGCAGGATTGCCTTTGGGACACAAAGCTCTGATGTCACAGGCTGAGAGAAACATCAGGAAATTGGGCAAGTGGGACATGTCCACGTAATCCTAAGGGAGGCAAATCAAGTTAGAAAGTTTGGGATCATTGCATGTGAAGTCAAGTTTAACACATTTGCATGTAGATCTAATGATTAAGAATTTAATTTGAGACATGCAGTTACATGCTTAAGTATTAATCTATTACCAAACTGGGATACCAAAACCCCAAAATGTATTTCCCGATTTGTTTGGTTAGTTTAAACATGCACAAGGTAGAAACAAAGAGAAAGCCAAGTGATAAAATCTATTATTATCTGTATCTCCTTTACAAGCACAATGCATGTATCCTGCAGTAGACTCACTACACTCAGTGCCAGGATATGAATTGGACCTAAATTAAGTGCTCAAGTTTCAGAATAATCAAAGCATGTATTCCATATTCTGTCCCTTATCCCTACCTAAAGCAAAGCAAAATTTAAACCTCAGCTAAAAAGAAACTCAATTGATGTGGGTTTGTAATTTCTTTCCCCTTGTTTTACTGCATTTACTCAGAACACCACCACTAAACTCCGGAACTGTTTTTTACTGGAGAATTTTCAAGAACAGTGTCCCCATTAATAAGGATACTGATTTTCTTCTAAATGAGTTAAGTATTATGCTAGACTCTTCATTTGTGAGGAAAAGCATCTTTAGACATCCACTAGCTTCAGTAAGTATTCAGCAAACTAATTTCACCCATATTAGAAATGGGAATATTTAATATAATTCAGAAGAACTTGAAACTAAAAACTGTTTCTAGCACTATATGATTAATCATGTCACTACAAAGTGATCAGCCATTTTCATTCTAGTAACGTCTAATGGACAACCAGAACTGACAGTCTTTTGTATGAACACAGTAGCAGAAAAATCCATGCTTCCCTTCCCAAATCTCCTCATAATCCACTTACAAAGACATTGCATCAGAAAAGTGACTAGACATAACAAAACTTGGAATAATGCACTTCTAAAAATACCACATTAGGAGTGGGATAAAGAAATAGAAGGGAAAGAAGGGAAGGCATAGATGGAATATAGAGAGCAAATGGAAGTTCAAAGCAATTTGTCTCTGATAACACACTAGAAGTCTGGTCAGAACAGGAAGTAGTTATGGATTTTTTTTCCTAATTAAAGATTAAGAAAGGAAACATTCGCAGTTCAGCAGAAGTAATATTTGCAAATATGCTAACTAGGACAAGAACTGCAAGATTAGTTCAACTTGCTTCAAGAGCATAAAAGCATTTTTACCTCCTGTGTAACAAAGCACTGGACTACTTACATTGTGATTTTTTAACCTATTTTTACCTGTCTCCTGAGTGTTAGCTAATGACTGCTGCCACATGCAAAGCAGGGGATTAAACACATCAATATACTGCTGTGTTATCATAAACTCCTACACTGTCAGGAGATTCATAAATACAGAAGAAAATTTATTAAGAGCATTGTCTATAAATTGTATTAAGATACTTCAATAACTTTCACTACTGCCTTGTGAAAAATGAAAGTACTATTTCCCATTTGATGCACAGAAGGGAAAAGGTGCAAAGAAATGTTATTTTATGTCAGTATCTCAACACACTTCTAGGTTTGTGACTTCAGTGTTAGGTTTAATGTAATAACCTTGTGGCAAATCTCATGGATTCATCTGCACACATCTTCAACTCAAGGCTTGAGCTAGGCAACATTTTCTGCCAGGATCTGTGCATGTTCTGACACAGCAGCCAGCAAAAAAACCTCTTCAAGGGCATTCCCAAGGTTCCCCTCTGCACTTAATCCTTCTTCCTGTTTGCCACAGTGTAAACATCACCTACTATTAGGCTGGCCTCACCAGTATCATCTGCCTAGCTTTACATTTCAATCAGGTCTTCACCCAAATAAAGACCCTCTCCTGCACATAGCTTTTTAGGTCAAGCCTGATACCTGCCTGTTCAGCTGCAGCACCATGCCAGCAAAAGTTAAATTTCCTATTCAGCATCTCCCAGGCACACAACAGCTACAGGGAACATTTCCTGAAATTATCGATTACTTCAAGTCCCAGCACTGAAAAAAGGTCAGGTCTCTGAAGTGTCAATAACACTGTAGAAGGGGGTGTTTGTGTGGGAAATCATTAGGGGCAAAGTAGTAACACTCCCCTGTCCCTTTCAGATGTAGTTCTAGAGAAAATTCACACATTTGAGTTCATCACCTATCTGGCACCATTTTTGGCTGCCAGAGGGCTCCTTCCTTGAAAGCCTTAAATGCTCAGCTATAAGATGCCCAACCACTGATCATCCCCTAATCTCCAAAGCAACCAGACTGCACAGTGACATTCATGCTGAAGTTTCCCCAAAGGTTGCCTAAGAGAAGAACAATTAGGAGCAGAGCATTAGCACCATTTCCTGCAGATTACTTTGGTCTCCTGAGGGATGAAAAAAACAGCTCCCTTTGGTCCTTTCCAGTAAGCTCTGCTACATACTGCAGCTAAAAAAGATGGACCTTCTGAGGCAGAAAACTCCACCCTGTAGTACATATACACAGATTTCAAGCAAGCAGCAGACTTTTACCCTCCTCATTCTTTAGGATATTTCTGCCTATAGAATATGCACATGTTTTGTCCTTTCCAACACACAGACACAGATTTGGGAGAAACACAGAAAGACTAAGGCACACTTAAAAATAATTTGGTTAATGCTAAACAATTGGCATAAACTGGAAGAAAACAACGTAGGAGACCCTTCAGCTAAAGGATCGCCCACCCACTGTGATAAAGACAATATTTCTGTCAGCGCATAGTGGAAGTCAGCAATGCATGCACAGACCAGGCACAGTCTCAACAGCAAGGGGAGGTGCTGAGGCAGGCCAGTGGTCGTGTAGTCCACTAGTATATGAGGATCCATAAATAGCCTATGTAGTTTACCTTAAAATGCAGCCTTCTGTCAAGGAAGTAGAAAGCAAGACCATAGTCCCATATTAGACTTAATATGTCACTATACCATCCCAACTATGGAATAAATGTGCTGTGCATGACTAGTTTTCTATAATCTGTGCCATCAAGCTTGTATTAGATGGATGAAATCTGTAGTGGACAGGTCAGCACCAAATACCAGAACTACTAAAAGCAGGGCATGTTTTAAATGGCACAAGAACCATATCATCCTTTGATTGAAGGAAGTCAGTTGCCTACGCTTTTCTTTGGTTTCATGCCAAAGTTACCAAAAGCTACTCTTCTAGATTGAAAGCAAGCAAACAAAATCCCCCACACTACTTTTTCTTCCCAAGAGCAGATGTTGAAGTACTTTAGGCTCATTACTAAAACAAGATGACTACATTCCCTGAGCAAAAGCTGTCTTTGTTCAGTGCTTCAGCATTAACTACTTCAAGTTCAGCACCTGGATGTTCACCATCATTTCTACAGAACATAGAGAAGCACAAAACACCTGCATATCACTAAGAGTGCAAGGCACAAGGGAAAGGTTGCTTACTCCAATATAATAGGTGTCCCTAGTGCTGATGAAGCAGTTTGCTATTTAGCTGTGAAGTACATGGTCATGCCTGAGAAACACAAAAGGTAACAGTGGCAGATAAAATAAGGCATATAGTATCAAAGCAGCATTCATCTGTCTACTGCAAAGCCCATAGCTTAACATTTTCAAATTAAAATGTCTGCTGAAATGCAAGCTATTCAACACCAGAGAGAGGGTCAGCTTAATTCTTAACTTCCACAATGCTCTGGCTTCCCTATCTGTATTCAATGAGAAAGTTCCAGACTGAATATCAAAATCCATGCTTCAAGAACAGCAACGGTAATTAGGCTCCTTCAGTTTAAACAGTACAACAGACTAGTATTACCAACCAGCCTGGTGCCTCTGCAGAACATAGATGAAGGCTGATAGCAGCTGTAGAAAAAGGAACAATTTTCACATTAGTCCTTATTAATTATCTGCTTTAGGGCTGCAGGTACTTGACACATCCTACATTAACTACTCCATAATATTAAGAACTGATTGAATACTGCAAGAATTACCTTAGAAATCAGAAAACTTAAGTCAGATATCAGTATTAGACCAATCTTTTTCAGCACAGGCATGGCCTACCTGGTATTTCCAATAGGGCTAACAAGCTAGAACAGCAGGTGCCTCACTGTGTTTCTGCACTGTGCTAACAGTTTAATTGAGGTATAATGCTGGACCTGACTTCATAGTCTGTGCACCTTGTGGCTTCCGAGCCAGTGCAGTACCATGTGGCATCACATGGCATCAGCCAAGGTTTAAGCTGCAGGTTAACATAACCCTAAACCACTCGAAGGCCACCTACACTACACCAGATGGTGACTGCTTTCTCAGTTTGGCTGTCTGCATCATGTTTGCACTGGTGGACCTGCACAGCTGGAAATCCTGAGCTGATCCACTGTGTTTGCCCAACATCTAAAGCATGTTAGCCTCCTTGACATGTGAGACATTAACCACTTGCAGAGCTGAGCTGCCAAACTCAGGGTAGTCTTGCCTGCTACCTCCTGCACCTAACAAGAAATTAAGGGACTCTTGTGGCAAAGATGCTGACTTGCAGAAGCATTCAGCCAAGTGATTCTACAGAGCAGTCCTCCGTGCAAGCTACTAGGATATTCCCCATTTAAGTAGTAAATACTCATTAAACTAAAAACACCAGTTAAACACATTTAATAAAAATCAAGTGTGGTGAAAAACTTCCAGCTGCATAAGGCTACAGGAAAATTTGTGACTTCATGTTTTAATCTCACAAGCAAAGAAGAGACTATGTTTCCCCCTAAATACATTGCATAACTTGTCAAGGACCAGCTCGCAAAGCAGTAGGGCAGGGAGACCAAGGACACACCAAGGATAAGAATCTTCACCCAGTTACTATTGCAGCAGTGTTTGGCTGAGCTGTTTGCATACTGCAGCCAGCCACTTCTGGCAGGTGGGAGAGCTGAACACCATAGCTCAAGGCTGGATCAAGGCTTCTCAGCAGCTGCAAACACAGCTTGAACATTTACTGCAGCCAAAATTAGGGGATGAGAAAGGACGAGAGGGACAGTTACATTGCCCTCAATTTAGGGTCAGGAAGACTGGTTTGGAAGCAATAGAGCAATTCAGGTTGTGGTGGGAGAACCTTTGAGCCAGGGGCTCCCTTCGCTTATTTCCACTTTATTCCTTACACACTGTGCCCTGAGACACCACCAATACCCTCCCACTTCAAGAGCCAAGGGAAGCCTCAAGCTTGTCCCCTCAATGCCATAGCAGTGGGGCATACTGCAAGGCCTACAGGGGATAATAGAGAAAGACAACAGCTTCAAGCTGTCCCCTTCAACTACTCAAACTTTATTGAAGAAGCAGGAACAGCTCCATGAAGAAAGGAAGCCAAGATCAATTTTTGGAGAAACACCAACAAGATAATACAGCAACAAGTCTGCATCTCACCAGTGTGAAAGCGACTGAACTGAAACAGGAGAACATCTGTTTCATTTCAACATACACAGAGGGAATTGAGCCCAGAAATAAGTTTAGGTCTTCATTAAGATTCACTGATGAACAGACTGCTCTTACACAGGTCACTGTTTCTGTCAGTAGTTACTTTTAGAAGTACAAGGAAATTGTAATTTCATAACAAAGACATAAGTTCAGATAGAGAACATTATTCTGGTGACAGAATGCTCAGTAACTACATTTTTCATAAGGCAGCCATAGGTCAGGAAGTAGACCAAGAAACACTGATAGCAGAGAAGATTGCCTAGAAATACATGGAGAAATATCAGAAAACTGCACACAGTACTTCACAAGCATAAATCAACAGGGGTTACATTAATGTGACAGAAGACTACACTCTGAGTCATAGAAATCCACATGGCAATTTACCCAATAACTATGACAGATACTCTAGGTGACTGAGGACAAGTACACCAGTTTGCTTTAGGGAATGCTTTCATTTAGATCCTGCTAAACATGTACTCTGCTTAAACACATCAAGATAAATAACTTCAGATCATAGTGCTCCTAAAAGACAACCCATATTTCAATCAACATTAGGGAAAGGAACAAAGCATCAAGAAAAAGGACAAAGTGACACTTTAATACAGCATATTCTATTTGCCAATGGCCCACTTTCCTATTAGTATATCTACTCAGACAAAATAAACTCATCCAACCTTTAGCAGACAAGCTTTTCTGCAACTGCAATGATACTTGCACAGTGGACAGAAAAAATGCACCCATTCAAAAGATTCACATAGACCCCTTCTGGCTTCAGGAGAGATGAAGCTGCTCTCGAGTGGATGGAAGGACCTGGACATCAGAGGGTTTTGTTGGTTTTCACTCAGTAAATTATGATCTCACCCACTCAGAGCATGAGCAAATGCAGCACCAAGTGAAGTCATAGTGACACACTTCAGCTTCACTAATCCCTCTTCGAGAAATCTAATCTACAGCCAGGAACCCAACAAAGTCTGTTCGAAGTAAACTGCATCAATCCTCTACCATTACAGAAGCTTTGCTACATAAAGTATCCTTAGTTTCAAATGGAATTATTGCCTCTCATACAGAACACGTGACATTCAAATCAATAAAGACTGAAGAAAACAGTCATACAACATAAATAGGAAATAGAGAATTTCTAACCCAAAAATTAATAGTCAATATGATTTCTTCCACATCAACCAGTTTGAATGTCTTTTTAAATATGAACCTAGCTTGGAGATGAGGAAGCAAAACAGAGTTGCTAAACATTGCAGGTGTTATGTGTCTAATTCTGGGGAAAAAACACACCCAACCTAAAATTAATTTAATTTCCTCAGTGTTCTGAATTTTAAACCACACAGAACAGAAGTAACAGTTTAGTAGCTGGCTTTTTCTTTTTTCCAAGTATGTCACATGCTGTATTTTGATTCCTTCTCCCAAATGAATACCATAGTAGCTGCTTATTTTTACAGACAAGTGTATGAGATGACTGAGGTACAGCCTTAAATGTGTGAACTCAAGAAGTGAAAAATATTATGGGTGATGGTTGAAGGCTTTTTAGATTGCAGCCCAACCTGCATCTATCAACTACGCTAATCCAGGAAGCACTCACCCTTATTGCTGCAGTTGCTATTAGCAAAGGCAAGGGCACAGGGAAGAGCTGGGGACAGAAAACCATAGACCAGAGCTACAATCCTGTCATGCTATGTGAGTGAAGAGCAAACCAGGCTATGCGGCACAGCTGTATACCACCCCTGCATAGCTCACATTTCATATTTCTTTAGGGAAAAAAGCCCAAAGAACAACTAGATTGGCAAATTAAAACCACACTGCACAAGAAACCATTTATCACTTGCGCTGCCCACTGTCAGAGAGAGACACCAACTTACAATACAGTCACTCTCCAAAATGGACATTACAGGTCAAATAAGTGCTTTTCACTGCAATATCACTGAGAACAGTTGGATACCCAAACCAGAATTCCTACCTGCCTGCAGGACAGGAGCACACAAGACTGGGACAGTGGCACCCACAGGCGAGCCTGGCATGCCACACAGCCAGCCTCCCTCCCCACAGCACAAGAGCAGTATAACACACACAGGAGTAGCAAGCTGGCCCATACAGAGCATACATTTTCCACACCATTTATCACTTTGTCACATTGAATAAGCCAGGCTGGCAGCACATACCTTCTGACCTCTAGGTGCCCTTCTTCACCCACCTGAGAAGCAGTAAAGAAATAGCGCTGGTCAAAGCCACTTTCCCACCTTCAGAACTCAAGGTGCAGCAGCAATCAGAGTCCACACCAATGATGTGCTTCAACATCCACCACAGAGTACTATCTCCATACACCACAACAGCAAAACCTACAGAAGAAACTACAGCCAGAGAAACTTCTAGCACACCCAGCTTGTGTGAATTTATAGCTCCTTGTTAGTGTAATGAGGGACACCTGAATGAGAGCTATCTCCACCTGAGCCCCAGGGGGAAAGGGCAATACCCATGGTGTTTGAGCTGGGGGTGCTTTCTGGGTTGGAGTTTTCCAGAAACAGTATCCTGGGAAGGTTGGAGCTGTTGCCTTGCTGCTGCATTAGCAGCGCTCAACCTCTTACGGTCTTGCTTGCTGCAGGTCAGACACATGTTCCTTCCTTTGAGCAGGGGCAGAGAGCTTGTAGGCAAAGAGACACAAAATGCAGGTACCCACATAGTCTCAAATCTGATCCATAGGGGTGTCAGTCAGATATGCATTAGGTCACTGCTAATTTGAGTCAGATCACTGTTAAATTATAGCAATAGTAACTTGTTGCTGACAGTAACTATTGAGTGGAAGAGGGTATAAACAGCATAAATCCAAGCTACTAAAACAAACTCATGTTCTGAGTTACTGATTTCCTGGGTTTTGTCTTATCATCCATTTGCTATCTTGCTATCTATATAATTTGAAGAGCTCTGGAACACGTATAAATTTGTTCAATATTAATCTGTTTTTCTTGCCTGTAAATAAAATGAAGCTTGAAGTAGAATTTTATATTTGGCTTATGTTTGATGTCCCCTAAATTATGATTTCCATGTTCTGCTTCAAGAACCTTTATGTCACTAGCTCGTTTTTGTATTTCTCAAAAAACAAAATCAAAGCATAATTTGTGAAGCAAGGCATGAAAAACACAAACCTGCCAAGGCTGCTGTATGAGTACTGATCAATAAAAGCTTACTTTGTGCTAGAAAAGAGACACGGTTTTTCTGCAAGTATAGCAGAATTTATTATCATAAATTACTTCTAAGGCCACTTCCAAGAAAATTTCAAGGCATTATGCACAGGTGACAAAGTGAGCCTGACCATCACTTGGCCAAAGGCTTAACAAAAGGAGATAAAAATCAGACCAGAGTTGTAGCACTTCCATAGCAGTACTAAACCAGAGAATGCAGGGCAATGGTGACCAGAGGCAAACCAAAGGTCTTTGTTCTCTGCAAATGAGGCACAATTTTCCTTGCAAAGAGCAGAATTCTGCAAGAGCAGTTATGCTTCTAGATTTCAAAACAAAGCTCCCTTGGCCTTGTTAGAGCCATTCAGACACACAGGGTATGTTGCAGGCTTTGAGCTGCTGTTACCCACTAGACCTGCAATTTGCTTTTCAAGCTTTTGCAAGCTTGTATAAAACCAAGGCCATAGCAGAAAGAACAAAAAACAACAGGCTCACGTTTAGCTGGACTGCATGGGCTCTCAGTCAATTACAGTCTGGAGCAGTGTGGTAAAACCTCCTCACAGCCCTTCCATCTATCCTGAATAAACAGTAAAACAAAATGCAAGGGATAATTCCCCAACTTCTTTTAACATATCCACACTCATATTCTCTCAAAAGTCTAGTATTTCCCCAATCTAGCTTCATTATGTCTATTTGGGTCTTCAGGGCTTAATTAGCTCCCACACAGACTGATTGCCTTCAGCTAATGCTGGGAATTAAACACAAATGTTCAGCTGTTCAGCTAATGTGAACCATCCATACCAATGTCCCTGATAAGGACTTCAGGGCTTTTATAATGCTGACAGAAGTCCTGTCACCTTATTCCACACTCAGCTCTCTTCCACAGGGAATCTCCCCTTGGCCTTCTCCAGCAGCAGGCTGCGCAGACTCCTTTGACTAGAGTGAGCTCCCACCTTCTGCCTCTATAGGCTGTGCACATTGAACTGGCATCTTAAAGGACACCACAGGAACCTGCTCTCACCTTCATGCTTCCCAGGTGGCAGCCAGGCGTGAGCTGTCTAATACCTCCTGTGACAAGGGCATAAGCCAATGGCCATGGAGCCTATTGCTGTGATGTTTTCCGGTAGGGTGCATTGAATCTCTTTCCATCCTTCCAATTATAAAGCATTTTCAATTTTCTGAAGGCAATTATCAAGTTCAGTGAAGGGGAACTGGATTCTAAACTATTTGCATTGCAGAATGACATCCCTTGCGAGATTTAAAGAAAAAAAAAAGTGCAGAAAGAAAAATAATGTTCATCTATAACAAAATAATTATGAAATAATGAGTCTCCAGAGTAGTTGACATGTACCTGTTACTGCATCAACAGTGCTTAATCCCAGCACTTTTTTATCCTATACCTCATTCTTTGACATGAAAATGTCTTCTAGGAAGTAAACAAAAAGAAATGTATTGCAGGATTTGCCTTTCCTTTCCAGCACTGCAGATCTGCAGCCACCTTTTTGCCCTGGGGACACTTTAACCCATACTTCCTACCCTCCACACCCTGGTGAATATCCTTAATTTTATTTCTGGGTGGAGAAACACTTCAGTCTTCTGAAAAAGTTGCCTATCCTTTTTAAAACATCTGAAAATTCACCAAGAAGTAGAGAAGAGACAATTTGTATTTAGCGTCTCAGATATTTAGCAGATGTCCTGAGACACAGTCCTGTCAGCAAAGACTCTTGATCTTGTGCAAAGGGAAGCAGCGAACAGTTGATGCAATCCAAACCAGGCTGTTCTGCCAGCTGAGCCACTCGTGAGTGATGAGAAATATGAATCCTCTTGGACAAAAAAAGGAGCTAAATGAAGGATCCCTACATCCTGAGTGTTAGCCCCTCATCTAAAACAAAGTGTCACCTCACAGGGTGTTTCTTAGTATTTGTGTTGCTTTTCTATGACATTTCCTTATTCCTCCATATATTTAAAAATACCCCATGAAGGTATTTTTACTTTTCAAAGTCATGGGAATCGCATGCTTCCACTCAGCATTAATTGAAGAATTTTTTTACCTTTCTGCATCAGGGCTATTGCTCTGTCTCACACATCTTCAGACTTCCTACCAAAGTTGTCCCAGTTTAAGCCTTTGTTTAACTTTCCTCAGTAGTTTTCAGGCAGCACTATCACAGAGTATTATTTTATGGAAAAAAAATAGGATTAGATCCTTCCTATCTTGACTTTGAAAATGAGCTTTAAGATGAAGTAAGATCATAGGATCAGAGCATGTTGCAACTAGGAGGTTGCAAATGAGGTTAACTGCACATAAGGCAAGCAGGAATTTCTGTCAAGTAAAGAAGGACTCTTGAATCCACTGTTCAATGACAATCAATCAAATTGCTACGCAAGTCATCTTCGCCCAAGCCAATGTTAATGTTCTAAGGATATGAGCTGGTTTTACACACATACACAACTTTTCCTAGACCTTTCCTAGGAGCATTAAGAAATAACAAAGGAAAATGATGCTTAGAGGTCCTCAAAAGATTTCAAATTTAATTACTTGCCTGAGGACTTTACCATCAGGACTTGAAACTGAGGGTCAGAAGTTCCTTTACCAGATGAGTTAGCATGCTCGTTGTCAGGCAGAAATAAGCAAGAAAAATGCCGTTTTAATGACTTGTTTGACTTCAAACAGACCCTAACATCACTACAGGCAGAAAACCATGTAGAGTTTTTTAGTTTTCCCTATGGAAACAAGTCTCTATTTTGCACAGATTCCTGAAAATGTTGCAATATATTAGTATAAATATTTTGTGTCATTACAGAAAAAAAAACACATTTGTTAAAACTCTGTCTACATTCTAGAGGGTTTTAAAACAGGAAAAGAGACTCCTGTGTGTCCTGGAGGGACTGTTCTGATGCATGAATCATTACTTCTAGAAATCTACTTAGGTACAGATTCATAGTGTCTTAAAGATCTTGTTTTGATAACTGAATTTTGGCTTGAAAAAGAAGCGCTACTAATGCAATGAAAAACTCATCATCTACTTGCTTTCCATTGTACCTGATACTCTGTGATAATCATTGCAAAAGTAGGAAGCCCTGTGTCCTTGCTGAGACTCTTCACGGCTTACACTTTTGCCAATATAGTCACTAGCCCTTCTGGGTAACCTCCTGCATATGATGCCACCACAAAGAGTACAGGTGTCCTCAGGGATCACCTGTACAACTTGGGCTACCTGAACTAGCTTCATTTCTCATATTTAAGAGTGGAGAAAAAGAAGTCAAAGCTCCCTAGCAAAGCAGTTTGTGTAGTGGACAAATAACTAGCTTGGGGCTGAAAAGAACTGGTCATGCACTTCTATAAAACCAAATGTGGCATTACATTGACAAATACATCATGCTAGCAACTCATATCTGCTACATACATCATTTCTAGCCCATAAATGTATAGAAAACAGTATCAGAGGGACCAGAATTATTTTTCAGACGGCATAAACCCAATTACAAAATTACTGGACACACTTTGTTCTGCTGTAATTGCACAGACGCAATGGAGAGTGAAATCCAGCCCTTTTCCTTTTTCAAATAAAGACACAACTAGTTTTTCAGAAACTGACTTTGTCTCATTTCCCCAGAGCTCCTTAAAAAGTATTCCACTTAATGGGTTTGTTTTGTTTGCTTGTTTGTTCTTATTTTGATTGGAGATGGTTATTTGGGATAAACGTGGATGGAAATTAGGCAGAGAATGAGAATTAAAAAGAGTTCAATATTACCCACAGCCACTAGAAGTCTGGAACCTATTTTGTGCTGGGTATTCCTATCTTTCTGTCTCTTTTCCTCCCATTGCCTCCCTTATGATTGCTACTTTGAAAATTGACCTACAGTTAATTATACATAAATATTATTTTGCAATGGTTTCCACAACAATTCTGCAATGCTTAATATTCAGATACATGTTCTTAGGCACCGAGTCCCATAAAGTTGGTTATTAAGTATCTCTAATTTACCCTCTGATTTTTAACACCATAATGATTCGTATTGCCTAATGTGGGAAAAGTTATATTTACTGTAGCTACTTTAATAGAGAATATGCATCATTTCAGATTTTAAATTGCTCATAAAAAGTAGTTTTACCACTAGAATTTGCCGTTTTCCAAACTCATATGTTCCTGCCTCGCATTTAAAACATAATGGTTCAAATACTTCCTTTTCCTGCTTCTACTAAAAGGATTCCTAAACGTGCTTCCACATCTTAAATGGAGAAAGTAACCACTGTCTTAGATGTTCTAGAAGTAATTGTACATCTATCATCGCTATAGGTCACCAATAAAAATTCCTTTATGTACCTCTGAATCTTCATTTTGGTCACTTAATTGGGGTTTGGAAAATGTTATTTTTTCATGTCAGGATATTCTGTCTTGAGTATGGTTTGATTTCATACTGGTATGATTTTCACTCTAATATCACCAACCTCATTATAAGCAATAACAAAGCCTCACAATAGCCTGCTGAAAGAAAAAAAAATATTATCCATGTTGAGTAGCATATGAGAAGAAGACATATGAGACATTGTGTTATTTTCAGAGAGTGTCTTAATCACCTGTCTGTTATCGCTGGATAGACAAAGGCTTACCTGAATAATTACGATACTTCGCTATCACTAAAACCAGAAAAATGTTGTTTATGACACCCTGTATCATATGCAAAACATTATTCCAAGTTTTGCTGCAATTTCTTTGAGGCATTACTGTGACACGGTTGACTAGAAGTTTCTTACATAAAGCAATTTAAATTGCTGTGACTGTATTATCTTGTAATATAACATGAACCAGTAGCTAGATGTCACGTAGCAGAAAAAAAGCCCAGGCAAACAGCTGCCCTGACCTAGATGTGTATCTAATTACTACACCTCTCAGACATCACCCTCTTAACAGATATAGCAGAGACAATTTTCTTCCTTTGGCTCCTGTTCTGCTTGGTTCCAGCCAGAGAAATCTGTTCCTGCTCAAAATGTGCAAACTCCACCGCAGATCACCGGTAGAGTCAAGTAAGTACTTTTGGTTTGGCCCAGCCTGTTTGTCGCACTCATTCTTATGTCCCAAAATAAGCAAATAGCTATTAAAAAGTCTTTCAGTTCATTTACTTCTTTCTCTGTGGATCTAACTGAATGGATTCATGCCTGTGACTCTGCTACCTGTTTTCAAACCTCTGGCATTCAAAGATGTTGTATCAGAAGTAAAATATCCACAAGGAAGACGAACACTTTCTGACCCATCCCTCCCAGTTGCAAAGCTCTCTCCTGTCTCATAGCAGATCTCAAAGTGCAGAATTTATTTCAAAGAAAGCTTCAAACATCTTGCAGAGCTCTAGGGAAAATGACCCACATGTACCTCAGGCTTTGCAGCCTCTAGGTATGGTCTTTGGTTTTGGGAGAGCCTGACACAGGAGTTTATTCTGCATGCTTAGAAGGAAAGCTTTTCAACCCTAAATAACCCAAATCAAGCAGAATAGAAATTTGCAGCAGTGTCTCCCACAGGAAAGCACCCCTCTTGAAGATCAGGGAAGTTTCATAAAGGACCAGTTGCTGGGTACTTTATGGAAACACATGCTTTGGGTTGACTTGAGAGCACAGCTTTCCAACAGCTCCTGTGTACAAGTTTTTCAAGGACAGAGAAAATTCATCTCCACATGGGCAATGCACATTGTTTGGGGTAAATGGAAGTCTTCTGAGAAGTGCTTCAAGATGTATGCTGACTTAATGTTATAAATTAGTACATTTTGAACTCAGATACATAGCACCTTATTTTTAGACTCTATTTCTCCTACAGTAATTTTATTTGCAAACCTGCACCTGTAGGAACAAAAAATTATTATTTATAACTCTGCTCTCTATCACATAAACAACCTTCTGCCAAATCCCTTATGATAACATGCAACAAAACACAGCAACTTATGCTCCAAATCTAATTTTACCCAATACATGCAGCGCTAAATGAGGTTCTGGTTGTGCCTGGTTTTACTTCTCCATGTAACCTGCAGCAAGTCACTTGGTCTTTCAGTTGCTTCCCCTCTTCTAAACAACCCAGAATAAGAAGAATAATGTAAATTGGGCAGAAGTTCAGATTAGAAGTACAAGTAGTCCCACAATTTTGGAACTGAGTTGTCTGAAATGCTGATGTTTTGATCCATATACAGAATAAAGCACAGCTCTGCATTGTGATACTGTTGGAACTGCAAATATCTTGGCTGCATTAGGAATGCTTTCTGGCAGTTGCTGAAGTCCAGGAAAGGCTCACTGGGAAACAAAATTCAGACTTGCAGAAAATGGTTGGCTTGGGAAGTTGTTCTTCCAGGACAGAAATGAAAATGTTGCCAATGATGACAGTGTGAGCAACCAAGACCCAGAAATGTTGTATGAGTCTGGGAACAAATTCCCTGTTGGTCCAGCCTGGACATGGTTGGCATGTCAGCTGGTTTGATGGTCTCCTCTTCTGACCAAACCCCACTTTTCACCAACAAACTGGAAAAGACTTCTCAAAACTGTTTCCCAAAAAGTCAGAACTAGGAAAATTTGGAACTGGTTATTGTCTCATATAAATGACACCAACTGTACTTTCTCTATTTTACAAACTACCCTGAAATGCTTCTGAAAGCAGGTCACATGGTAGTTAATTCCAACAAATATATAAAGTCTGGAATAAATTTAGAAACAAACTGTCTGGCACAGGCAGGCAGCACCATGGCATGCTCACTATCTTAGAGTCTTCGTATCTAATTTCCTGTGTGGAATAAATTGCTCTCTTCTTCCGGTAGAAATGTAACTACTTTTCTAAGGCAAAACTACTTAATTAAAATGCTTTTCTCTGCAAACCTTTCGGCTCTGTTACTTGAATGCAAATTCTAGTTTTCTTGAAATACCGATGTCTCTTAATGAAAGTGAAGTTGACATTTCAGGGAATGCTCATGTAAGTTCTGTCTCCACAAAGAGTGAGCACAAAACACAAGCTCTCAGTCTAAATGTGAAAAATGTTAAATAACCTACAAGAGACACATGCTGTTACTGAAAGAAGGGATTTAAACCAGCAGCATTACTGTAAGTCATTTGTGATGCAAAGGTTATTGATTAGCAGAGTCTGTGATTTGTTCACCTGGCAATAAAAATTTATCTTCAAGCAATAAGAGCCCCAAGTGCTACAGCTGGAGCCAATAGCACCAGGCCCCTGCACTGTAAAGAATTTCAGGGGAGAAAAAGTGTTAGGCAAGTTTCTGAATAGCAACCTCAACCTAGTTTTCTTTTTCTAAATGTAGTCATGATGTTATTTAATATTTTACTCTGAAATCCTTGGCTAAATGGAAATCATTTTATCCCAATTTGTCTGCTACAATATATTAGTATTATCCCAATACCGGTAATTGGCTTTTGGCAGCCTTGTTACATCTTACGCAATCTTGTAAAAAAGATAAATATAATACAAAATTTACAGAGATGGGTGGAATTAAAACCATGAAAAATTGCAATAATAAAAAATTGAATCTGTGTGCACTGAAGTAAGTGTTCTTCGTATCACTTGTGTCACTGAGCTATAAATTACTGGAAAATTCCCAGTGTTTTCCAAGCTAAGCAAACATGACAAACTAAGTATGTCAAATATTATATTTTGATTTTTTTTTTTCCCCTTCTTTTTCTGGCCAGTGTACTGGAAGTCACCGGCTGCTGAATCAGTTCCTATTGCATTATCTAAAACAAAGCTTTCTCACTGTAGTCATCACAAAACCAAAACCTTTAAAATAGACTGCTAAGAAATTGCCAGCATAACATGTATTTTTCACACCCGCTATCTCATTTTTCAGTGACCTATGATGACATACTGCAGTCAGATCACCATGAAACATCAGGATTGGAGAAAGATCTCATTAGAAGTTCCTTATAAAGAAGGCAGTATTTCTACATAATAACAAAGAAGCAGCTCCTTCTTTCAAAATAGCTAGTAAAATATTCTTTTGAGAACCTGTGATAAATATCTGCAATTTAAGTTCAAATAATTCCTGCCTGATTGACTCTAATGAGTCTCCATTTTTTTTGTAAACTGAGTATTTAATCAGTGTTCAAAATGACATCAAGTTATTAAAGTCTTCAGTATATCTAATATGAAAAGTTATTAGCTAGCTGATTTGCAAGCCTGAAGGACTTAAGAATGTGTTAAATAATACACTATTTATGGATGGATGCAAAAGAGCCCTTGTGCTTCTTGCGAGATTTGGGGGAATTTTGACATGCAAATCATAAAATCTTGGGAGACTCTGGTTCACCTGGCACCTAGTCCTGCAAGCTCCTCACTCTCACCTTTTTATTCTTATGCTCCCCAGGCACTTGGATGTGGATGGCTCACCCGGGTGAGGAGGAGTTCAGCACCCAATGCACATCTGCCTGGCCAGGTTATTCCTTCACCCACTGGTCGTTGGGGCAGCTTTCCAAGAGCCTATGTCACTTACACTGACAGGATGACACTTGCTGCAAAAGACAACAGCATTGTGTTTAAAACAGAGGTGAAAGTTTGGAGCTGTTTGTTTGTAGGACCCAGCAGCAAGTGAAGCAGTGGTGCGGGCCACAGGAGAGGAGGCACCTTGTGCTCAATCCTTGGCAGGGTAAAAGAGGGACAAAGACTTCTTTTTCCCCATTGAGCATCCAAGCCTCCAGACTGGGAGCTGTTTTGCATAGGGTGTCCTCCAAGTGTCTCCTTGCGAAGCTGTGAAGAAAACTGGCTGCAGTGGCCTAAAACGGGGAGAAGCCCTGGGTTCTCATCTCTGCTACAAACCCTGCATGTACATTTTCTCCAGAGGCCATTTGTAGCACCAGAAACCTCTCCCAGTGACTGGAGGAGTGAGACTGTGCCATGGGATTCTCTGGTGTTTATTTACACTAACCAGTGCTATCTGCACTCCTGATGGGAATGCCATACTGGGTTTATCCCAAAAGGCTGAGGGAGGGCTGCCCCAGAGCAGCAGCGCCTGCCTCCTTGCCACCCTGGGAAAGAGGCAGATTTAAGACTCAGTCCAGCTACTGCACTAGTCATCCCTCTGCAGCAGTATGTGGTCCCCACCATGAAAGCACCTGCTTAAATCAGGGTTTCAGTTCCACTGTATTGACCGGATGTTCTAATTGCCTCCCAAAGCTATGACAGTTTTAAGCATTTAGACTTCAATTACTTGTCCAGGGCTAGCGAAGATGAAATGCCCCTCTGCACAACAGCAAGTGCATGGAAGCCTTACTTCATTTGTGTGGGACTTAAAATTGCCATCAGATTTCAAGTTGAATTTCACTCTCCGGGGATAGTGGCACAGTTATTTTCCTGTTCTCCCATCTGCCTAGACAGACCGGGCTATCCATGGTGTATTTCTGCTTAAGTAATTATGGAGGTTCTATACTATGAACTGATTTAATAAATATCCATTTTTGCCATCTTTTTTATTTTTTTGAGACATTGTTCTTGGTGACATGTGACAGCAAGCCTGTTAATCAGCCAGACATGCCAACAGATGCCAAAGGGATAACAAATAAAGGATTAACAGCTATCCATCAATATGCCTGCCTTCCTCCAGACCTCCAGTGACCCTTGCAGTCAGAATCTCTCGAAGTAGTAACAGAGAAGAAAAAAGGGGAAAGGGAAACAGATATTTATTATGAGTGTACTTTGTCCATGAGATTAAAGAGGTTTTTCTCTGCTACAATACCTGGGCCTTCATATATGGCTTGGTTACTCTGCAAGATCAAAGAGCGTGGTCCCTTCATCCGTCAAGTCACTGAGGATAATGAAGGGAATCAAAGAGAAACATGAGGCATTGGAAATGAGAGGGTAGTTTGTGTGCTAGAGCTATTTTGTAACAGTGATCATCCTGCAGCAGGCTTTAGAAATGACAAGCTGCTCACTGAAACCCACAGAAACTGTGAAACTGAAATCTCTTAAGATATCCAGCGGCTGGAGGATAAATAAGACAGGGCCAGCTGTTATGCATAGAACTACTACCAGAGTAGGATACTGCCATTGTAAGCCCTGGAGACAAGAAAGCAGTTCCCACTTACAGCATCAGTCAGCCAGCCTCCTGGCTAATAAATCCTTGACAAGTGCATGCCCTAGGCATGTGGCAAATACCTGCAAAACAGGGTTTATGGGAGGGGACAGTACCTGCACAATATTCCTTTGAACACAAACCCACACCAGCCGGCACTGGGAACTGACAGCTTAAGTCATCTGGACACAGGAGGGACTCTTCATGAGGGACTGGAGTGATTGGACAAAGGGTAACAGGTTCAAACTTAAACAGGGGAAGTTTAGATTGGATATGAGGAAGAAATTCTTTACTGTGAGGGTGGTGAGGCACTGGAATGTGTTGCCCAGGGAAGTTGTGAATGCTCCATTGCTGGCGGTGTTCAAGGCTGGGTTAGACATAGCCTTGGGTAACATGGTTTAGTGGGAGGTGTCCCTGCACATGGCAGGGAGGTTCGAACTAGATGATCTTAAGGTCCTTTCCAACCCTAACTATTCTGTGATTCTATGATTCTGTGCGTAGTCTTCATGATCATAACTTAACCAATGAAATCGTAGTAAGGGACATGGATCTGTGGATGACTGATGGGCTAAAATGACAGCACTCAGGTGATGTGACAGCTCTTCCGGCCTCTGCTGGAAGCATGGTTTCTTTACACTCAGCTGAGCACTTTGGAAAGAGAGAAGCCCCTCTCCAAAGCTGACAGCACCCAGATCTACTCAACAATACTAAACAGAAGTGATCGAATGGTGGGTACCTGCTGGGATGCAACATACTTGTTTATAGATTGTAAATATTACAGGGTAACTACTATGCTTCAAGTTCTTGCTGATTTTGTTTTGGCTTGTCTTCTCTCATTTAAATGCAGAGTATGGGTAATGAAAACAACTGTGTGAGCTATAGAAAAATCTAAAGTGAACAGCTTCTTTTCTAGTAAGTGAGGCTGTGCTCAGGAAAGTATTTCTTCCAGATAGCACCATGGTATTCAGATTTTTTATTCTTCAGAATTTTCTATAACCTGCTTAATAAGTTTTTTATCAAATAGGGTCATTTTTGCTTCTCTTTCACAAGATGAGCATCAGTCCTTCATATTGAACTCTGTGTTTGAATGTCAGTGCTGTGATTTTCATTAATATATTCATAGGATTCATACCACCAATCTGTGGCCGTGGTTGGGCTTGGCTGCTCTTGAGGTCTATCTAATGCTTGCCCAATCCCTGACACTCTGGTGTATTTTGGGGTAACAAATAATGAAGAACACAACATGCAAACAAAATAATATACCTGTCTACCCCATCAGGTCTTGCTTAGCCTGCATACTAGAACTCCTATTCTCCAAAGCACAAGAAACTGAAAACCTTCTAAAAGGAATTCTTTATATAAAATCTGGGTGATCTACATCAACTCTGTGGATAAGAGAATACCTACACACAAGAAGGGAAGGTATAGAGTAAGCCTTGTGAAGGAAGCAGTCTCAATTTAGAATGCAACATTCCTCATTATCAACTGCTCCATTCCTGTGAAAGTGACTTGCAACGTCCTGACGTTTTCCCTTTGCATCATCAGTACCATCATCAGGCATCAATAATACTGTTAACAGTGATGCTGAACTTCTATGGCCTTGGCAGAGCCAGATCCAA